>JAPMOQ010059850.1:118135-135118 GCA_026543055.1 Argiope trifasciata
CCATATTGGCTATAGATGGCAACACGTTACCGCTTGAAAATTTAAGTAGCCATTATGGCAAACTAATAAAGTTTGAAAATATCCTCTCTGTAACTCCAAACTGCTCGACCGTAGCGCTTCAAAACCGGCGCCAATCGACTCCTCGTGGCCAAAAACCCCAGACCCCCAAGTTTACCGGAGTTTATTAATTCTGGGGCGATTTTCGACTTGGCAACCATTCCTCGTATTATAGTATTAGATATAACTTACAATTTTAGCATTAAAACCGCAATACAAGTATATTTGAACTGGCTCGCTAGTTTTTTTTTAAAACTATTGTTGTCTCGCAAATACCTACAAAGAGAGCTAAGAGAATCAATCAATTAACGGACTTTATTCAAAATTTAATAGAAATCTAAATTTTTTTGTGACTGAACTGTGTGTAGAAATTCACTATCTAGTTTTATGTGTTTTTAAATAGTTTTAAACAGATGGAAAAGCAGATAAATTCCTCAGTAATAATTTTACTTTCTAAAATCTGATACAGACCTGCAGTAGGGAACCACATATCATATTTCACACTTCTACCTGAATTATTGGGTTTTTGAAAGATTTTTTTGTCTCCCCTTCCCTTTATTTTTATAGAAAGAAATGAAGACTTGTGAAACGCACGCGGATGAAATCCTTAAAGGTTGAAATTTATTTTTAAATGCTTCATATAAAATTAAGCAATAAAAACGTATCCTTCGATACAATTTGTCTAAAAAACATTCATTCGAATAAAATCTTGCTTCAACCCTTATTATTAAATGCCCATCCACCACAAGAATTTATAATAGTTAACAAATAAAAACAATCCGAATAAAGCAGAATCAGACGAACATAAAATTATTATTTCCCACTCATTCAAATATAAGAATTGTCAGTAGCAAGTACAAAATCTTAAAATAATCACCATATATGTTTGATAATTAAAAGTAAAATTCATCGATTTCATGATCTTTTAGATTCAACCATCACTATTTGCAAGTATTGGAGCACTTTTGAAGAAAAAAAACACACAAATGGATTCTTTCTGTTGATACTATAGAAATCTTTCAGTTTCAAATTTTTGCAAACAGTATTGCAATTTGCAGGAAATCAATGCGAATGGCCCCTCTTTCTAACCTTTTTCGTATGCTCTCTTGTAGTGGAAGCTTTATAAGCCAGATAACTTCATCAAGACTGAGTGATCACTTTTTTATTGTGACCATGTTATATGGCTACGAAATCTAAGGTTGCGAGTTCGATCCTAGCTATCGCCAATAGCTACATTGGTGACTTAAGACGATAAACAAATAAAACGCAGTTTTCGTGCAGCTGTTGTGGCACCCTCTGCGCCACAACAGATTATTTTTAAAAAAGGAGGTAAAATTATTTTGCAAAAATTTGTCATACTTTATAGGTATTAAAATCTTTAAAAAATGCCATAAAGTACATCTTCTCATTCTAACAAGTATCTATGGGTCAAGTTCGGGGTTCGGTTTTAATGGCCAGGTATACAGAACACACACACACACACACACACACACACACACACACACACACACACACACACACACACACACACACACACACACACACACACACACACACACACACACACACACACACACGTTCATAGTTATTAGAAACATACATCAGGAATCCGCATTGAATATTTATGTACGAAATTATTGCAGTACATTTTGCAATAGAGGCTGTATGTTTTTTACGCATATCAACGTCGCACATTAAATTACGCATATTAAAATCAATCCTTCTTTATAAAATATTTTATAAGAAAGGAAAATTCAAAGTTATAAACTTTTCTAAATTCGCTTTTCTTCCTTAATTAATATATATTTTCATATTTTGAGAGTAACAGTTGATATATCTATATAGAACAACCTGAAATAAATGCAGAATTAATGATATGAGCGTATACTTTATCTTCTGGGAAACAAGAAATAAGAAATTTGATGAATGGATCTTCGGTTAGTGGACTGACCAACGCCCTGTTTAAATGAACATAGGAGTGCCTTGAAGTTTAATTTAAGCTTTTTACCACTTTCTGAGAGAGGCTTTACCAGCCTGAATGCAGTATAAAGTGATAGATTTTTACCTACGATGCATTAAAGTAGAAAAGAATCGAGATGCTTTTCTGTATTATTATTATTGATAAAAATATACTTCATTTTTATTTTCTTGTATTCGCTCGATAGAGAAAGTATAGCAATTATCAAAAAATTAGAATTCGAGATTTTGATCAGTCTCCACGTTTTAAATATCCCTCAGTTCGAAAATTTAAAAAATGTCAATCTGATTATCTGTGACAAAGATAATTCAAAAACGCTTTGAATTATCGCGTGGCTTCGTTGGCATTCGGGGTACGGTCTCTACACCAAATTTGTAGATTTCTTTCAAATTTTGAGCAAAATTCGTTCAGAGATGGCGTGCTGTTTAAATATGTTAGCATAATAACAACTGAACAAAAAGAGCCACATAGATAAAATTTGGCATAGCATTTAACATCTATAGTCAATTTTTGAGTCATATCCAATGCGGTATTGACCAACTGCTGGTCAGTGCTTTCAGAAGCATATAAATGTGATGACTCAAAAACGCAATGACTTAAATATGTCCAATTTTGGCATGTGATTATAGCTCTAGTTTATAGTTTTAGTTTGGTTTCAACAAGGGGATAAGAGGAATAAATTTTGGACAAGGGGATAAGTTCTATGTCAAATTTTGGTTTGAGCAAGGGGGTAACAGGGATACGTTTTGGACAAGGGGATAAGTTCTGTGTCAAATTTTGGTTTCAACAAGGGGGGAATAGGGATACATATTGGACAAGGGGATAAGTTCTGTGTCAAATTTTGGTTTCAACCAGGGGGTAAAAGGGATACGTTTTGGACAAGGGGATAATTTCTCTGTCAAATTTTGGTTTCAACAAGGGGATAACAGAGATAAATTTTGTACAAGGTGATAACTTCTGAGTCAAATTTTGGTTTTGGTCGTTGATAAAAGTATTCAAATTACGGATTCGTTTTTCTTATGTTATTACCCCATATAGTCATATATCTCCAAATAACTCGGCAAGGATGACACAATACAAAAATTTATAAATTGTACTTGAAATAATGTAAATTATTCTTTATTTCATCTACAGTCCGCTGCTCTGCCAACTGAGCTGTCGACGGATTAAATTTTTAAGCAATGCAGTCCTCCCGTAAATGTAAAAGTCGAACAGTTTTCCAATACTTTTATAGGAGGATCCAGGATTGTGTATGGTAATGATGTGTTTTACAATGAATAGCACATGGAAATTGATATTGGAGATTGGGATGATGCAAAATAACTTGTTAGCTCGAATTATGTTATATCGATGAGAACTATATCAGTTTACACATCCGAAGAGTTGAGAGGGATTTTAGACCGAAAAGTATTATCCTATTGGACTGAAATATTGAAAATACCTGGGTCTCTTCAACTATTAAACATCTTCAAGATAATCGGTCCTAAATGAAGCTCATCAGGGTATGCATTATTGTCCATCATGTTGAGATGATTTCTGATTACATGTTTGAACAATTTGATATGCGGATCAAAAACTTAAATTTTATGTACTTCAGCACAATTGGTTGTACTGATTATCCACCAACTCAAAATGTCTGTCCAAACCATTATCTCAAATCTTTTGTATCAATTTTTTCATGCTTTTCTTCTAATTTATAGAGGTCCCATGGGGTGCACCTCACAATTGAGGATAAAAAGTTTCCTATATGGTGTTTGATTTCTCCCCATCGAAATGGGTACTCGAAAAGGTGGGAACCTGGCTCTTCTCATCAATGTCGGGACGTACTTCCTACGGGGAGGGTTGTACCCTGGCCGTTGATGGCCTTTAGGAATCAAAAGCAGTTCCCTCCAGTGTTGCTCTAGTGATGGTCCAGTCATTCAGTATTTATTTTCGAGTGCCTTCAGGTGGGACGGAGAGAGAGTAATATGGCTTTCCTACTAGTATGATTTTATGATGTTACTATCATAAAATTCAGATGCGATAAAAGTTTTCTTGCTGTTTACAGAAGTCTATCTGAAAGTCTAATATGCTTTCTGTTCCTTAATGTGTAGCATTACAAACCAACGGAGTGGTCTTCCCAAAAATTTCTTCCACTTTCACTCTCTCCTTAATATAAAAGTTATCTTCTCAAAAAGTTGTGGGCTTTGTTTCGCTTTATGAGTGCCTTGCTTGGAATTGGTGAACAGTAGTTATGAATTAAAGTTATCTATTGAAATCTAATTGCTTTATTGAATCTATTTTGCAATCGGTGACAATTTTCTTTGCGTTCAATCTCTGGTGTAGTTTTAAAACAAAGCAACAGAAAATCTAAAATGTATTTTGGATGCTTATTATTCGATTGACTGAAATCAAAGCTGAACAAAGATCTGCGATTATAATGGCAAGATCAAACAAAATATCATTTATTTAAGTCGTTTTGTGCTCAAGTCATCACGTTTACACTCGTGAGAAAGTAGAAACTGACAAATTGCTAACTTTGTGACCATTTAGTTCCAACTGTTACACATAACTACAGTTTACATACTAAATCTGTCCTCAAAAGTGCATCGATCTATTAGGTTGGTGCGTATGAAATGTCGGATTCTTAAGTGATTGTATAAAACTGCATATCTTTCTTCAAAAGCTGTTTATTCAATCAAAGTATGCTCCATTCGCTTCAATACACTTCTCCCAACGAGATTTTAAAGCGTAGATGCCTGTCTTAAAAAAATTTTGGTCTTTAGAATTAATAAACTCTGATATCGAGTTTTTTAGACTGTCTTCATTTTCATAGTGTTTGCCCCTTAAAAACAGCTCTAAATGCTTGAAAAAATTAAAATCGGTCGGCGAGAGATCCGGTGAATATGGTGGATGCTGCAAAACTTCATATTCCAGTTCGTTCCAGCTTATTTCGCTCTGTCAGTGCGTGCGGTACCCACTTGTCCATCTTCTTAACCTTGCCAATCTCAGAAAGGTGTCTCAATATCGTTGTATGGTCAATTTTCATCCTGATAGCAAGTTCCCTCGTGGATACGGCTGGATCCGCTTCCACTAGAGCCTTCAGGTCATCATTCTTCACAGACGTTTTGGGTCTTCCGCGCGGCTCATTTTGCAGTGAAAAATCGCCGAAATTTTTCGAACCAACGCTGCACTTTCCGATCGTTAACCGTATTCTCCCCAAACGCTTGGTTTATGTTGCGTGCAGCTTTTGCAGCACTATTACCAAGTTTGTACTCATGTAAGAAAATGACGCGAATGTCGTCAGAATTCATATCGGCAATAAACTCAAAAGAAATAACAAAAGGGAAGACCTTCGAGAAAACCTATTTTGCTGAAATGAGTCTCTGGCAATGGACAATACGACTATGAATGAGGTTATGCCAAAGACAAAAGTATAACGAAAACAGGGAGACAAACGTCCGCATGTAAAGAGAATCCGACATTTCATACGCACCAACCTAATAGTTCTTTGAGGTTTAAAATTATTGCTTGATTTTGTATTCCGACAACCAGATACATAGATTTTCTCTGAATATGAACTGATGGATATGGTTCAAATTGGATAGAAATTCCCAAATTGGTTGTCACGATCATGAATCCATCCCTACATCTCCAAGCTTTTTTGAGTAACTTTATTCAATGACAGAGAACCAAAAATATCTCTTTCCAGACACATGGAGTCTTAACAACATCAAGTGATCAAGGTTTTCAATGACTACTTTACTTTTGTTGAATATACATCTTGTGCAATTCTTGACAAGTTGGATCAATACATTAATTACATTCTGAAGGACCAAGTCAGTCAGTATACAGTTTTTTGCATGTGAGCATCCACGGAAATGAAATTACAGATGTTTTGGCCAAAGGAGGGACCTCAAGTTCCAAGAAACCCCTCTGCTTGTCACAGAGATACATGCCTCGTTTAAACTAAGAACCAAAACGAAATGAAATATTCCCCCATAAGTGTGACTGGTATACCGGTGGGCGTCCAGGCTTGTCTCTCGCGTGTACCAGTCCAAGATGTATTCAAACGCTCTTATGTAGGCTAAGGTCTGGTCATACGAAATCTGGTCATATGAAAAGTCATGAGTGGCCAAAGGATGTATGGCCCTTGCCACTGATATTCCTGGAGGATACCTCGTAATTGGGAATAAGATGCTTCTGGCATGGCGGTTGGATCTCGCCAACTTGGTGGGTACAATAAAGGTGGGTGATCTGGCTCCTCCTATCGATGACGGGATGTACTTCCTATGGGGAGGATTGTATCGTGGTTGGTGAGGGCCCTTAGGACTCAACCACAGTTCCCAATAGTGTTGTTGTAGTGGCGGTCCAGTCATTCAGTATTTGCTTCCGTGTGCCTTAAGAGACGGCGAGTCAGTAATATGAATTATATTTTGTTAAAAAATTGTGACAGGGGAAAAGTTCAGAATAAGGGAAAGAACTTTACATATCAATTAGCAAACATCAATAAATACCATAATTGGTCTTTTAAACTTTAATTTTTTTTCTTCATAGGCCTAGCGACAAAGGACCAGACTTTGAAACAGGTTTTTTCAGCATCCAGGCCTAAGAATTGATTCCATCAAAGAATAGTTATATAAGTGGGTCTGTTACGATAAATGTGATGTGATTAATCTGAAGATTATGCCTAAATACCAATGAATATTCATAATCACTGCTGAACGTTTGATGGTTATGAGTAATTATTCCTAATCATCATTTTGTTACATTTGCCGCAACAGACTCGTATTTCATGTTACATCCGTTGGGACCCAATGCTATTTAGCCAGAGTAGGGAAGTGATGACAGCTTTAGTGATATCTTCATCATATGATCCTGGTTTAAAATTTTAAAGTCTACTTTGTTATTGCTTCTAAATGGGGCATCAATATAATCAAACTCAACTTGGTTGTCATATTTACTGTGACATAAATTTTTATTTGATTTTACGATTCTTCCTAGAGAGTTTTGAAAGTTTGAATTATCTTTTATTTTTGCCGATTTAACATCATTTTAAGTTTGTAGAATTTAATTATAGGTAAATTGGTTAACTCTTATTTTCGCATGAGGTGAAATTTGGTAGGAAATTTGAGAAACATTTAATTCAAAACATGTTATATGTTATAATAGATCATGAAGTAAAAACTAATTAAGTGGGAATAGTCTCTTGAAACGTTTCTCGCATCCTTTGTGATAAGCTTGGAACGCCAGGAAACAAGGAAATGGCGTACAATAGTTAAGAAATATTAAACTTTGGCTTAGATTTAGCACTTTCACTGAATTTATATTGCGGCACTTGTCGAGTTATTTGGCGACAAATCTCTGACATTCGTTAAAAATATCCAAAAAATCAATTTATTAGACACGTTTTTCTTAACCGATTGAAACAAAAATACGTCACATTTCTGCAATTGTAGTCCCAAAATCAACCTCACACCAAATTGAATACATTTAAATCATTGCGTTTTTGGAGTATCCCGTTTGCATGTTTCTAAAGGTACTACCAGCAGAAAATCAATCAATACTTAGACCCGATTCCAAATTTGACATCTGTATCCATTATAAATGGATTAATCTATTTAGGTCTCTTCATTTTGTCACTATCGTTTTAACTTATAATCTTACAGTCGGACTTCCTTTGAACAGATTTGACTCAAATCTGAAAATTTGGCATTAAAACCTTATATCAAATTTCAACCGTCTAGTCTAAAAAGCTTTGAGTTATATTTATTACCCACAGTGCTGCAGCTTTGATTCCCTGCGTGGAGAAAAGGGAAAATTCTATTTCCCTAACCCGATGTATTCGAGACACCGAAGCATTTACACATTCTTTCTCTTGTCTTGGAAATGTCCGTGTCCGTATATGAGTGAATAAGTTCTATAAAAGTTTCAACATCTACTTCGTCATTAAAGGAATTGTCATGCACTGATTGCACACAAAGGCATTTTCCAAAAATGTGTTTTTTGAACTCAGGGAGGTTTAAAACGTAGAAGTTCGTCAATATTTCGAGTTCAAATTTTCTGACGATTATAATATTTTCTCTGTAGTATGTATACGGGAAAGAAAAGAATGGAAAGTAATTCAAATAAAAGGGAAATTATTTTCTTAATGCATTATTAAAAAGTGTTTTTATGAAATTTATTAATCTTCATGGTTTCAAGAAAATCAAAAAAATTACTCATATGATTTTTTTTACTTCTGTAATTTGAGGCTATATGCAAATTATACTGAAACTTTTAAAATATTTAATAGGAATTATTGCTTTATTATTGTCTGTAACATAACTTAGGGAAAAACATCATTTTTGTTTAAATCTATGAACTGATTCTATTCTTTTTCCATCGATCTCTGAAATGCTATTGTTTACTAAAATGTGTGTAAGAAAACATAGAAAAGAAATATCTGGCAAAGCAATATTATGGTGTCTGACAAGTTTCTTTTTAATCTCATTATCAATAGCCTTTGCTTGAACAAACATGCAGGTTTATCTATTAGTCGTCTATACCATAGGTTTCAGTCGTACTACTACACCCCAAAGAGATTTTTTTTGTCAATTTTTCGGAATTGGAAAAGTGCAGTTTTCTACTAGCTCTCAAGATCAAACAACACATTCTACAAAGTACTGTACTCAATTGTATCAGTTGAAAACTTCCATAGAAAAAAATGGTCAGAATTAATGAACCGACGAGGCGTTTTTCAGCATAACTTAAAGCCACATATTGCATTAGTAATAAGACAGAGAATCACGCATTTCAAAGAATTTTAGTAGGAAGAGAGAAGCTTTTGCTCTTTGATTGAAATGTTTTGCATCAACTTTCATACTCTCTAGATCTCCCTCCATCTGATTATTAATTCTTTCCGTCCTTAAAAAAATTCTTTTCAAGATAAACTCTTCAAGCCATCACCGAAAAAAAATGAACCTCGAGGATTAAATCTTGTCCAAAATACAACAGTTTTAGAAAGAAAGCATACTGAGATTTCCTAGGAGATGGAAGAAGGTAATAGAGCAAAAGGTTCTTACATAGCAAAATAAACAATATCTTAAATGGTAAATATTGTGTATTCATTTCAAATCAGAAACAGAAAAAAAAAATATGTGACATGCTAATATAAAACGAAACAAAACAAAAAACCTATTATAGTATATGCAATAAATCTTTCCCCATCCAAATTCTACAAAGTTAAATTACATCAAATTAAAACATCTTCGCAAAATGACTATCTCAAATGAATCGCATTATTCGCCTTGCTTTGAAATCCCTTTTGAAATCTTTTAATTGGAGAATCATTAAAAGGAATGCACTCCATTTCCCTCCCTTAGAGAGAAGAAGCTCTTTGAAATTTAGTCTTTGACGTTTCTCTCCATTTTGGGTTTCGAAGGAAATGAATATATTTCTGTTACTTCTTTCTTTGCTGGTCCCCTCACCTACCCTATGTGATGAGGCCAGTAAAGTGATCTGGATCTTCCTAGTGATCTAGGCGTTCAGAATTCGAGCCCTGGTTTTGGTATGAGGATTCCTTACCCTGTGTTCTAAGGAGGAGCACCTCGTAATTGAGGAGGGATGCTTCCGGCATGGCGGTTGAATCACGAAATCCGAGTGGGGGATCTGAGAAGATAAAGATGGGGGATCTGACTCCTCCCATCGATGACGGGACGTATTTTCTTCAGGGAGGTTTGTACCGTGACCAGTGATGGTCCTCATAGTTCCAGCCAATGTTGCTGCAGTGACAGTTATAACTTGATATAGTTTTTTTTAACAATTATTTATTTCCGGGCAGGACGGGAAAGAATAATTTATTTTTTAACAATTATTTATTTAATTATTTAACATTTTTTTTTCAGTATTTATTTCCTAGTGTCTTTAAAGGGACGGGGAATCTGTAATATGTCTACCCTGCGTTCTATCTGTGAAGTGTGTCAAAGAGCACCTCTGTAAAAAGATGTCGCGCTAGCGAGTCTATGAGTATCATCTTCATAAGAACCAAATTCCTTCTGACTCCTGAAATATACAATTCAGAGTTATAAGGTATAGGTACGGAATTGAAAATTCGAAAATCATTCAACATATTGAATATATTTTATTCTTCAGAATATTCTCTGATCCTCTAGCTTTCAAATGATATCAAGATGCTGTCAATATTCGAAATATTTCTCGAGCTATATATATATATATATATATATATTAGATACTTTCACTAAAAACTCTAGTTTCGGCTCCTTTTAAATTTATTTTACGAAGAATGACATTTTTCCACATTGTTGCTTCATTCAAATAATCATAACTCAAAACAAAGCATTAACCAAATAAAATTATTTATATATCAAAATAATATGTATAAAACAGTGGATGTTTTGTATCTCAATCAAAGTTACATTTATAAAAATAAATTTTTAATAGCTATTTAAAAGTCAAAATTACTGAAAAAAATTCTTCCTTTTTCTATTCAACGTTGATGAGAAAAAGAGTTTAAAAAACTGTATATTTTTATAAATTGATTGAGGCAGATAACATGAAGACTAATATTAGGCAAATTTCCAATTATAACTATGCGTCTGTACAGGTTAGAATGTAACATATCATGTTTCAAAAATATGCTTATTAGCTCATTAAATATTAATTAATTAATTAGTATTTATTGTAATATGGTTTTTTCTCCCTGAAATGAGTTTAAGCGTATATTAATGACATACTGTGAAAGAATTAAATTTTTAAAAAATCTTTTAGTGTGTACGTGGAAGTTAAAACGTAAAGTTTCATCATTACCTCGTGTTTGAATTTTTCAAAGACTGCAATGCTCTTTGTCTACGAGAAATTAATAAAATTTGCTTTTACTGTTTAAAAATCTTAAAAATTTATCTTCACCAGATTTTGAAGCAAACTCGTAAAGGAATTGACCATCTGTTGATCTGTACGAGCCCGAGAATTCGAAAATATTTTAGCATACAAAAAGGAAATACGATGAACGATCCTGTCCCTAAAATCGTAATTCTCTGACAAATTTCAGTTGCAATCGATCGATAAAACGGTGCCAAAAAATTCAAACTCAATTTTCTTTACTATTCAATAGAGAACAATTCTCTCATGGGTTGGCTACTTTTTTTACATATAAACATAAACATATAATAGCATTTGAGTGTTTCAATGTTTTATTCAACACCAACAAGAAATAAAAAAGAAAATGAAATCTTAGATCGCGAATTTCAAGTTATCATTATTATTTTTTAAGTCATTATTTGTCTCAATTAATTTAAGTCATTCATCAGTTTAAAATGGTTTGAAGCAATCACAAGGCCTTTATTGGCCTCTATCCCTCATCTCCCTCTCTATATGTACATATATGTATATAATGATAATTTTCAATCGTGGTAGCCTTGTTTTATGAAAAAAAATATACATATTTATAAACACAGCATATGAGCATATTATAAAGATTAAATTGTTTAATTTCCTCTGAAAAAATTACATTCCATGAAAATAACTGCAATTATATCATAGTTATAAGTCATTCTTTTGAAAACGCATCTTCTGTGAAAGAAGTATACGTAATATTAAAGCAATACTGGTAAAAACAGGTCAATATTTTGAAAATGCATCTGCTTTCAATGAAACATAGATAGCAATAATGCAATACTGGTAAAAATAGGTAAAAAATACATGCGATTAAAAGATATTGATGAATATTGTCATTTATGCTTTATTCATTGCCTACACGATTTCGAGCTTCAATTACTAGTTGCCTACAGTTATTCAAAACTCCCTAATGAAAACAGCATCATGTTCTCACATGACAATAATGTAATACTTAATAAATATTTTATTAATTTATATAAGGAAAATTGTTTTTTGTTGCACACCTTTGTTAATTTAGTATTAGTCTTGGGATTGATTTATTCGTATTTTAAAATCTAATACACTTCATAGTATGGAAAATTTCCAATCTCCAAAACTAACCACGGCGATAATTTAGAAAATGGAGCAGTAAAACCACAAGTATCGCCAAATAAAAAATAAATGTAAATACGATTTGAAGCCTCGTATAGGCTCTCCCTGTACTTAAACCGTAAATAAATGTTATTACTTTCGATTTAGGAAAGAACATTCTCTCCTAAGGATTTTGACTGCCGTCATCTCTCGATATTACTGTTATTTGGCTTTTGGGAATACGTGCTCATCTGCTTCGCTTCGTGCGAGCGCTGATTTCTGCTATCACAAGTTAATCTCTGGTTTACGTGACTGAGGTTTAGAATGCTTCGGGGTTTCTTTATTCTGACTTGAAGTCGCGGAAGAATAAAAGGGAGTAATTAGCCTCATTATTATGATCTCCAGTATTCATACGCCGTAAGTAAAAGTTTCTAAAAATTTGCTAAACAGTTCGTCGAATGAATATAAATGAAGACAAAAGCAATCAACCAACTTTTGGACTTGATATTCACTTTATACCACAGATGTGTTTAGCTGATATTACTCTAAAATGCTTACATGTCTTGTATTTTTGGTTTTAAATTTATTTTTAAACATAATATGATAAAGTACGAAGTTCCTGTATCGTCGGTAAAGGTTTATTTTCCTTAAAATGGGAAATTAATTTAAACCAAAGGATTTTTTTTAAACGTCAACTATTTTCCTCCATTAACTTATCAATATTTGCTAAAGAAGATTATATTCATAACTATTAAAGCGTAGGAAATACCTTAAAGAAAGTGTTGAAGATTTAATGAAAAAGTTAATCTATCATTAATAAAATGAACAAAATCCAGAATTTCTTTGAATTAATCATTTGCTTTTTATTATAGTGCCCTTCCATAATTCTACCAATATGCTATTCTACCAATACCAATATGCGGTAGTTTTTCATGTGTATACCTAATATTCAGGAATAAAAATAATGCTATACTAACAATATAAATATTGCTAAAAAAAATAATTCTCCGGAGCTCAGATTATAATTAATCTCAATTAAATTTCTTACTCATAACTTCATGTTATCAAATCATTACACATTTAAATCGCGATATTGTAAACAACTTTATACGTTCTGTTCATTTGTTACATAAACCTCTTTAATTCATATTAGATTCCTCGTATTATAATGCTTTAGGAAACGTAAATATCCTTTTTATCTCCCTTCTCACTTTCACGGTATTCACAAACTTTTGTAAAGGCATTTATTTTATATTTTTTCCATATTTTCCGACGACGTCAAAATTCTTTTTTTTTTGTAATAATATCATTTGTAATAAAAGAAAACACCAGAAATTCAGTTTGATTTTTAAATTAAAATTTAGATAATTAAAAAAATCTCGTCTACGAAACTCATATTCCCACCCCCCTAAATTTTGCATGAATTAAAAGGATAGCAGTAGATCAAAGGATTTGAGTGCCGATACACACACACACACGCGCACGCACGCACTCGCATACTAAATAAATGCACACATACATAAACACACTTATATTCAGTATTGATAGATATTTCGCGTATCAAATTAATTTTGTTAAACTAAAAATATAAGAGACATATATTTCAAGAAATTTAGGATACGAATTTCTAAAACTTGGATATGGAATAAAATTAGCTTTTTTGAGGTAATAATTTTGGAAGGTAGGGCGTACTCTTTGGTATTCACCAAAGAGTTTACTATTACCCATTGCCAATCTTTATTTTTCCTATAATTGTTAAATTTTACATTATATTATTTTCTATATACTTTTATGTGCCGGAAAAATAAATATGATTTAAAAAGTATAAAGTAATATTTTTTTCGAAGAATATTATTTATCGTAACAAGTAATTTCAGAAGAAAATGTATGTTACGAAGCATTAACTTTTTTCACAAATACTATATTTTGGGAAAAAAATTATATCAAGAAAAATATCTGCAAAATATATTGTCAGTTTTTCATATTGAAACATTCATTAGAAGATTTGAGTGCAAATGAAATGCAGTATCGTAGACCACACCCCACCTGTTAAGTCCAAAATTTCCCCTTCTCAGTTGAGAGTTAATGAAATACTAAATTACTTAGAATTTAATTTCTTAAATTTACGTTTAAAAGGAATTTTTAAGTGTTTGCTTAAAATTAATGGAAAAATTCTACCACAATACAATTAATATCAGCAAAAAGATAATTTATTAACTTTTAATGAAGTAATAAAGCACATTCTTTTTTACTATGATAGCAAAAGGATATAAGTTGGTTACCCATGTCACTTTACACACCCTCCGACCAGAAGTTGTCAGTGATTTAAGCCTAAATTAGCGTTCCTTGTTTTTTCAGTAGAATATGACTTAGCTAGTTCATACTTCACATTCGCTTGCAAAACCCTTTTTTACAGGGGAGGGGCATTCATATCACTCACTGATAGAACACGAAATAACAACCATGCCCGAACCGGGACTTGCTCCAGAAGGATCGAGGTTGATAACATGAAGACCGGTAGCTTTTAGAACTCAACCACAGTTCCCGACAATGTTTATGTTGCGCAATTTGGTCATTCAAGTGTTTACTTTTGGCTATCGGCGGGTCGGAGTAACCAGTTTGTGGTTGGGGTTTGCATTATCATTGATGCCCCTGCATGATATCTCAGAAATGACGATGATGAGCTTCCAGTATGGTGGTTGGGTTTGGCCATTTTGGTGGGTGCAGATATAGTGGAGGTGACTTCTTTCTATCGGTGATGGGATTTGCTTACACGGGTTGTATGTACGATGGCTGATGATGGCCCTTAAGACTCAATTTTAGTTACTCTTAGAGTTATTGTTGCGACGATTCTGTCAATCAGATTAAAACTGATTGATCTTGTTAGGTGAGGTGGATTAGTCAATGTGGTTTATATCATTACTGCTTGGTTACCCATTATTGAATAATTATTTATCCTAGTATCTCCTATCTGGACTAATCTTTGTACTCCAATTTTTTTTTTCTTTTTTGCAATCAAAGAGAAAGTACCTTTTCTCGGTTATACCTTGTGATAAAGCAATTCTTCTTAGTATTTCAAGAGTAAATGTTTTTTACCAGTTTCAAACTTTAAATGGACTTTACCATTGCCTTTCTTCAAATTATACTCAGAGAAATCAGAGCACTTCTAACAGTGGACAGCATTCTGTGAGTATAAGACAAAAATGGCAAAAAAGACAATTTATCTTGCTTTTTGTTCCGGATAAGGGACTCTCACTTAAGCTGATCCAATGTATATTCCTTATTGTTCATGTTCATTCATTTATATTTATTTGTTTATATTTTATTTATTCATATTTATTTATCTATTTATAATTAATTAATTGTTTATTTATTTATATTTTATTTTTCCATTAATTTATTTTTCTTATTCTTTTACTTGTCTTTCTCTCCATGCTTTTATTTTATTTCAATGCTTTTTTTTGGCGCTACCTTTAGCTTCTTTTGCATATGCACAAAAAAATTGTGTTTGAATAGCGAGTCCTTTGATAGCTGTTTAAATTCTATTTAAATTTTTTTAATTACAAGCTTTTCATTGGTGTAACGCTACTTCCGATACACATCTAATTATCTTCAGGGTACATCATTATTGCTTTAATTTCAGCTTCGCAAGTCATCAGAATGAAGAACTTAACAAAGAACACAGTGTTCTCAGAACTGAATGATGAGCAAAGAGTATTAAATTTTTAGAAAGGAAAGAAATTCGATGAAGGACAAAAATGTAGATTTTGAATGTAATTTCAAAGGATACCGAAGCTCCAATGGACAGTTCGCCGCTGTATAGCTGCAGGAAGATTGTTTTGCGATTGATATTCTTATTTTGAGCCATGTTCTGATTACAAGCTGATATCCGCACTTTCTCAATTTCCATATTAGACATTGAGTGGATTTGGTTCACAATTGTAAATTTTAATTGCTGCTCCATCCCAACAATTTACAAAAAGGAAACATGATGATGATGCCGTGTCTATGTTTCCATGGAAAGGGGGTGCGGTAGCTTCTGAGGGTAAAGATCCCTGAGCCCCCAGAGAGCAGAAGTCTGACTTCTAGTTCATATGAAAATGACACACACTTTCGCTTGCACAATCCCTTTTTACAGGAAGCGCATTCATACAACTCACAGACAGAAGTAGAAGAACAACCATGTCCGAACCGGGACTTCCAGATCATGGGGAAGATACGCTACCACGATGTCAGGACGCCGGCTAATGAAACATTGCTAATCTATATATTTGAAACAGTAAATAAAACCAAAAGATCTGTGGCGACTTGTATTGCGGAATCGTGCCAATGTGGTGATTGATATCCTCCAAGGATCGAACTCTCGACCTCATGATTTGCAGTCGCGTTGCATATATACTAGACAAAATCGATCACCAATGTTTAGTGGTTGTTACTAGCTTATTAAGATACCACTACAGACCTTTTCCTCCAGAACCTATTACTATTCCCATTTAGACAGTTTTCTTTTATATGAAAGTTACTCGTCTCTAAATCAATATTAAAGATCCCTTTCCTTCTCTCATTTTTATTTTTAAAGTAAGTTTTTAAAAAATGCACCCCCCCTTATACTGTCTATAAAAATAACCGTAACAGAGTTCCTCAACCACAATCACTGTTTTGTTTTCAAAGCATTTTATTTCATGTAAAAGTCATGAACCCTAAATAGGTCATAAATATTTGTTTGTCTCCTTTAGCTACTATTTTTGTAGTAGAAAACTCTCCTTTAGCTACTATTTTTGTAGTGGAAAGCTCTCCTTTAGCTACTATTTTTGTAGTAGAAAACTCTCCTTTAGCTACTATTTTTGTAGTGGAAAGCTCTCCTTTAGCTACTATTTTTGTAGTAGAAAACTCTCCTTTAGCTACTATTTTTGTAGTGGAAAGCTCTCCTTTAGCTACTATTTTTGTAGTAGAAAACTCTCCTTTAGCTACTATTTTTGTAGTGGAAAGCTCTCCTTTAGCTA
>JAPMOQ010059854.1:5911-36963 GCA_026543055.1 Argiope trifasciata
TATATATATATATATATATATATATATATATATATATAATATTTCTCGTGATTGTTTCATACGGATTTAAGCTGGTATCAATTTATATTTTTTGAAAAATGATTTAACGTAAGAAGGTTGCACTAAAATATATCGGCAACTGCATATGTTTTTTGGTCTATAACTTATGACGTGATTTCCAAATCATATATTCTCTGAATTCTTAATCGGATAAAACTGGTTAATGACTTAAATTATTTAAGATAATAATAACCTAAAAAATAATTATGTTCTCACACGATAACTTGAAATTTGCTATAATAGATTTCATTTTTATTTAGAGAGGGAAAGGGAAGGGTAGATAGCAATAGAAATTTCTCGTGATTGTTTTATACTGATTTATGCTGGTTAAAAAATTAAGACAAATGTTCTCACATGATAGCGTGAAATTTAGTATAGTAGATTTTATTTTAATTTAAAAACATTTTCTTTGAATTATCACAGACGGGATGCTCCATTAAAACAAAATAGCTTTCTAATAACTCTACAGTAATAACTAACGATATTCTTCTAAATATAATAATCAACACTTTTTTAACACAAAGTTGTAGCTTTTTGAAACCCATCAAGCAACTAAGAATTTCATTACGGCTTTATAAAAGCATCAAAAAAGTGTTATCATACTTTTGGTAAAATGTTCACTTGGTCAAATAATACCAATGTTTTTTTTTTCTTTTTGAAATAGAGATAAAATAGTTATAATCAAAAGCCTTTTTTCGGCTTATAAAATACCATCCTTTTTCAGGAGATTTCTTTAACGGCAAAGCTGGCAACAATGAATTTCTGCTTGATTTCGCAATTTCTGGTGCTTCGAAAAAATTCCTGGAACTAATCGCAAAAAAGGGGGTAAAAAACCAACCCCCCGTTGTTTCGAAGCGAGCAGTCAACAGAAAACACGTAAAGTTTGCAAGTTATGTTTTATCCCGGTATCTTTTCCGCTGGATAACGGCAGTGGCAAAGACTCTTTTTTCACATTTTTGTAATATCTGAGGAAAATTCTTTGTTGCTCAAACTAAAGAAAAAAATTTTGCCCTTCGAAGTATTTTGTTTAGTCATTTTCCATCGATTTTTTGCTATTCTTTTTCCCGATTGTTTTTATACTTCAGAAATCTCTTGATTCGTGTGCTTTCGCATGATTTCAGGGGCCACGGTAGCCTGGTGGTAAGGTCTCGGCTTCGGAATTTCGTCTTCGGAGCCGGTTTGAGACTCGATTCCACCCAAGAACCGTCGTTTGAGAGGGTTTCGTACGTGCTAAATCTGTTGCGGCCAAACGTCCTCCCATCGGTGTGGAGTGGAGAGAAGGTCGCCTGCTCAGGTGTCATCCTCGTCATCTGACCACAGTTCGAAATGCCGAGGTCCGTTCCAAAATAGCCCTAGTATTGTTTTAAAACGGGACGTTAAAATAACTAAACTAAACACATGATTTCAAACCGAAGTATAGAATGAGAAAATGACGCGATTTCCATTCATAACAGATGTATGAATATATAGTGGTGATATATGGGCAGTTGATTCTAATGCCCTTTACGCATTTTTATCGTCTGAGTATTTCTGAACTTCATTTTTATTCATTTTATTGGCGCCATTTAATTAATTTATTTATCGGCTGGTTATTTATCGCTCTTTAATTAATTTACTTATCAGCTGATTATTTATCACCATTTAATTAAGTTATTTATCGGCTGATTATTTATCGCCCTTTAATTAATTTATTTATCAGCTGGTTATTTATCACCATTTAATTAATTTATTTATCGGCTGATTATTGATCGCCCTATAATTAATTTATTTATCACCATTTAATTAATTTATTAATCACCATTTAATTAATTTATTTATCAGCTGATTATTTATCGCTCTTTAATTAATTTACTTATCAGTTGATTATTTATCACCATTTAATTAATTTATTTATCAGCTGATTATTTATCACTCTTTAATTAATTTACTTATCAGCTGATTATTTATCACCATTTAATTAATTTATTTATCAGCTGATTATTTATCACCCTTTAATTAATTTTATCAGCTCATTATTTATCACCATTTAATTAATTAATTTATCAGCTGATTATTTATCACCCTTTAATTAATTTACTTATTAGCTGATTATTTATAGCCTTTTTTATTCATTGGATGATTAATTACAGCCATTTTTTTTCTTGACTGAATATTTATCGTCTTTTTGTTATTTTTATTCGGTTAGAGGGCGCCCCTAGAGCTGCTCGAAAGTTGCATTTTGTTTGTTTATCGTCCTATGTCACCAATGTAACGATTGGCGATAGCTAGGACTGTGCTCGCGACCCATGAGTTCGTCGCCAATCCAGTAAGTGACGACCCGGTCATGAGGCTATTACCTATCTTATTAAGCTTCCAATAAAAACTAACAACAATGTACAACTGGTTTTGATATTTTTTTCATTTTTCAAGTACAGAAGATAATTTACTCGTTTTCTAATTTTTTGTTCAAAACAGTAAGGCATGACTCTCTTTGACGCCGCCATCAGGAATGGTGTTATTTTATGATTACTTTCATGAGAAGAATGCAATTCTTATAGCATGGTGATATGATACGAGCAAGAGATCGCATTCAAAGGAAACCGATTTTTCTGGTTTAGTATCTCTGCAGCAGCGAAGGAAACTTAATTTGATGTGCGATGAAGGATGTTATTTTTATTTATCATTCTATTTCGTTCTTGTTGAGAATTTGTTTAATACTTCTACAAAAAAAATTCTACCGACGTATAATCCAAGAATTTTAAGGAAAATTCTTGGATTATACGGCGGTAGAATTTTCGTATATAATTCAAGAATTTTCCTTAATTCTTGGATTATGCATGAAAGCACCAAGAATTTTCCATAATTCTTGGATTATGCATGAGAGCTCCAAGAATGTTCCATAATTCTTGGATTATGCATGAGAGCTCCAAGAATGTTCCATAATCCTTGGATTATGCATGAAAGCTTCAAGAATTTTTCTTTGAAGTGCAATAGATGTATCATGAAGAATTTTGCTTAGAAGTATGATGGATGTATCCAAGAATTTTAAGGACAATTCTTGGATTATACGGAGGAAGAATTTTCGTATAGAATCTAAGAATTTTCCTTTTTTTGGATTATATATGAAAGCTCCAAGAATTTTCTTTAATTCTTAGACATGAAAGCTCCAAGAAGTTTCCTTTGTAGTGTAATAGATGAATCTTGAAGAATTTTCCTTAGAAATATAATGGATGTATCCAAGAATTTTCCAAGCTTTGCTAAAAAGTACAGCTCCAGGAAGTTTCCTGAAACGTGCAACAGGTGTACCGTGTCTTCAGCTATAATCCAAGAATTTTAAAGAAAATTCTTTGATTATGCTGCGGAAACTGTGGAAATGACTTTGTAGGCCCAAACAAAGTTGAAAGTACTGTCCAATGAAAAGTTTTTTGAAAGTTTGTTGTTAAGAGGTTATAATATTTATTCCTATACTTTCTGAGTCGATCTCTATAGCAGATGCTGGATCTTAGATTTGAAACAATTTTAAAAGTTATGTTATTTTTTTTATGTATGCTTTTTTGAATGAAAGTGATTTCTTCTTGAAATAAAGTCATTTTTATTAAGGGGTATAAAAAGTTTCATGCCCCTTTTTGAAAATCAATTAAAATATCATTTTTATTTGAATCTTTTTAAATTTTTTATTTTGTTTATACATCAAAAAATAGCGAATACATTATATCTTACTGAATAATAATTTAAGGATACTTAAGAAAACTAAAAATTATAAAACATTTGAAATTTTTTTACAAAAGATTTAAAATTAGACTTGATACTTCATATTGATTATTTAAACACAAGTAAAAATATGCTCAGTAATATCCATTAATCAAATTTACATCAACAAGTAATTAAAACAAATTTATTTACTATAAAATACTTTGCATTTAGCCTGTTGTTAATTCGGGTTTATAATATTTGAGTCCGTTATCTACCAAATAATTAATCCCTCCAACGTTGTAATCTTAATAGAATTCTCTGAATTATGAGTTCGAGTAGTCCCATATTAAAATCATTTATTTTGTCTGAATATCTTTTTGAAAGTATCCCACGAAGTTAATAGAGTGATAATTAACGGGGAATATTTTGTCTCAAAATAAATTAAGCACTGATTGTTTCTTCCTGAAGTTTGCCTCTGTACTTAGAGTCTGTAATCTCCTTTAAAACTGCTTTTATGTTTTATAGCAGCCGGAAATAAGCTTTCTCTGGGGATTTTCAAATGCATTTTAAATGAAACAACAGAACACGGTTTAGATCTCACTCACTGGTAGTTCGAAACTTTATAAAAATATTTTTAATGGGGAATTAATCCTTTTAAAAATTCATAGCTTAATTATAATGTATACATTTTTAAATATATAGTAATATTTTATAGGTGTATTAGTAAGTTGTGAGCTAAACACAATTACGAACTGTAATTTTGGTTCTCTGCGCGAATAGTGACATCATCAGAAAGACTGATTTACAGTCATCTGGATTGGATGCTATCCGGTGTCGTGTTATTGACCCCAGAGCTTTGCGACACTCGATAGCATCTAATACAGATGACTGTAAATCAGTCTTTCTTAAGATGGCAATATTCAAGTGGAGAAGTAAAATTACAGTTTTGTAACTGTATATTTGTACGAACCTGTGGCATCAATGATCTCAGAGCTTGGCGACACCAAATAGCCTCTAATACACTTGACTGTAAATCAGTCTTTTTGTTGATGGCACTATTCGCTTGGAGAAACAAAATTACAGGCTTGTGACTATGTTTGTACGAACCTGTCGCTTCGGTGATTCCACATCTTGGCGACACCCCGATAGAATCTAATACAGATGACTGTAAATCAGTCTTTCTTATGATTGCACTACTAGCACGGCGAAACAAAATTGCAGGTTCGTAACAATACTTAAAATGACGCGTGGATAGCTTGAATGGAAATCCTAAAATTCTTACATGTAATTGTAACTTCAAAAAAGTAAACGAAAAATAAAAGTACTGATTAATTTTCAATAAATTATGTATTTTTATCTGTTGGGGAAAAGGTTGCCTCCTTCAGCTGGTTTTTTTTGCCCGCTTAGTTGATAATGAATGCAAAAAATATTCAAGGATCGAACTGGTGACCTTTGGATTAGTAGCCAAATATCATAATCAAAAGACAAAAGTGATCACAACTATCCAGTGACTGTTACTGGTTGATTAAGATATCAACACTATACTCATCAACCAGTGAGTCTGTCGAGAGACGGACGATTTTCGGACTCAAAGCTTTATGGTGTGATTTGCCACGTTGAAATGTGGTATTTGTGAGCTAAGAAATCTAGAAAACTATGTTAGTTGATATAATATCTAGGTGATTCAAGATAGCATTGACAAAGAAAAGAATCTTAACTTCCTTTTTGTTATTGTAGCTAATGGGTTTAACCAATTAATTTAGTTAAATATGCTACATCAAGTGAATTAAAATCCCTAACGCCTATATGGTACCACTAGAGTAATACTCATAGGAAGATTTTTTGTTTCATAGTAATTTAGTATTTGAAGTAATTTAGTATTCTATATTTAGAAATCCATAAGGCAAATACCTCTAAGGATAAAATTTGTTCTTTATATTATTTATAATCTGCAGGGAATAATTTAAGTAAAAAAACATCACTTTGTGAATGAAAAAATAAATGGCAGCTGTGCACGTTTTTTTAAAAATAGAAATCAACATTAAAGTAAACAGAAAATTTTAATTTTCTGTTTACTTTAATATTGTGTTTACTTAATTCAGAGAATTTTAAGTCTACTTTAAAATATTCGTAAGTCCATTTTGTATAGATCTCGGCAATTTTTAAAACAGTGAATTTGTCTTCATTCATGTTACATAGTCCCCATATCTATCTCAAAAGGAAGCGCAAATCTCACTCATCTCAGAAAAAAAATGAATTGTCTTTTTTGTATCCTTGAAATTAAGAGACTAAAAAGTTGTCTAATTTACTATGAAATTTGATGGACTTTGTCTTTATACTATTTTCCAGGGAATGATGAAAAAGCATTGAGATCTAGCTAATTGGTTTTCATTTACAAAATATTGTTTGAATAATGATGTCATAAATTTACTAAAAATTTAATGATAAATCTTCGATAGGTTGCAAGCTTTTTAATTATAATTAGAACCGTATGATTGTAGTTCATTCTCTAGAGGAAACTATATAGTTTATTTTGGTATACATATTATTAGGATGAGAATAATAGTTTTTAGTGTAGTCGGTTTGAAGTTTTATAAAAAAATAGTTTAAATATATGCCATTAAATACCAATTTTCAAAAAGTTTTATTGCTTATTTCAAATATTGACATCCTATGACTAATTGTGAATAGTCTTAAACCCAGAAATATGGTTAAAGTATATCTGTATCATATTTTTCTATAAAAAGGTATCCGAATGTGTTCGGATACCTTAAAAATTTATTTTCGTCGATTTATTTAAATCTGCTATGCCTAAGAAGACATTTTGTGCATATATGCTTTATCAATTCAACACTTGAGCTCTTAGAAGATTTGGGAAGTTTCATATCTGCTTTCAGGCTAATTGATTGGTTAAACTCTCAGAACTTCGAAATAAATGCCTAGGCGAAGTCACCGAACCTTAACATTTCGCAGCGAAAGGCGACATCTTGACTGAGTTTCCCTCGAAACAATCGTATACCCATTGAATCGCTCCAAGTGCAAACACTGGCTGAGCTCTCTGCCCATGGGGTGCTCATTAATGAGGAGATTAAACGAATATTTAAGTTGGCGAGTCCTAATAATCGATAATTAAAGTTTTCTCTGGACATGAAAGGATTCCTCGCTGCTGAGAAAACCCCCAGATTCCAAACCTTTAGAGAGACGAGGGTTGAGCTGCATTGTCCGAGATCGATGGAATCCTCTTGAATCCTTGATGAGAAAGCATTGTGGGAAGGCAATCCCCCGTGAGAGATGGGGTTCCTCCACATTTCTGAAAGACTTCCAAAGAGAGAATGGATCTCATTTTAAATCCATTCTTCTTTGAAGTTCAATCTGTTAGAATTAAGTTTGTATTCGGTTCTGATTGGCTGTTTTGAGGACATCGTCAACAGTACTTCTGTCTGGTTTAAGGCGTAAGTACACATTAGAAGACGTTTTTTATAAATTGTAACTTTAAAATTTCAGTTTTTAAACAAAAGCTCATTTATATATTGTCGTGGCTTATGTGTAGGCAAATAAAGTTCAACCTTTAAAAAAATAATCTTCTTTATTAAACATTTCTTTCAACTCACAACTTTCAACATCAAAACTTTCCTTTTTAAATCACACACAATTCTAAACAATCACATCGCCATCTTTTTTCTCCTCTCTTCTCTTTTTTTTCCGTTGCCAATCCACAAAAAAACAACCAAAGAAACTACTTTTATATTTTTGGTTGCCATACAGGAAATATATAAAAACAAATTAAAGAATGAATTTAAATAAACCTAAATTTAAAATTTAGTGACCCTGACATATATGTTTAAACTTAATTCAGTGAGGAAAAAAGTATATGACACTAATTAATTAATATTTAATGAGCTAATTAGCATATTGTTTTAAACATGACATCTTAAACTCTGATTTGTACAGACACATCATTCTAGTTGGAAATGATGCCTAGTATTAGTCTGCCTCAATAAAGCTATAAATATATTAAACAATGTTGAATAGTAAAAGCAATTCAATTTTTTTCAATAATTTTAACTTTTAAACAGCTGTAAAAAATTATTTCTATAAATATAATTTTATTGGATGCATAAAAATCTACTGTTTCATACAGATTATTTTGCTGTATAAATAATTATATTTGGTTCATTTCTTGTCGAGTTATGGTGGTTTGAATGAAACGGCATGGTGGAAAAATAACATTCTTCACAAATACCGAGTTTTCTTAAATACCGAAACTAGAGTTTTTAGTGAAAGAATCTCAAGAAAAATCCTCATTGCTCGAGTAATAGTCCGAATATTGACAGGATCTTAATATAGTTTGAAGGCTAAAGGATAAGAGAACATTTTGAACCAATATTCGATATTTTGAACGATTTTCGAAGTTTTACGTCTGTACGTACACATTAATTTCTGGTTCACTGCAATTCACACTGCTTTTCGGTTTTTCGATTACTGTACCATCTCTTTTTCCTTTCTATTTACCAGTTTTTTCTTCTTATTTCTCTTTACTTTTCAATCTTAGTTTATTATTCTCAATTCCACTTTTTAATGAGCTAGAGGAATTAAAGGAGTTTTTTTCTTTTCCGAATGTAACTAATTTTATGTGAAATTTTTAAAATTAACCGATCATTTAATGAGCTCTTAACTTAGTAAAAAATATGGAAAAAATCAATTATCAGGAAAAATCAAAGAAAATTTATTCCATATTTTACAGAACCCATTGATTGAATAAGAAAGATAATTTAAACCGAAAAATGTGTTCATTTTCTTCCAAAAACGTATAATTTGTTTGAAAACGTTATCTACGACGTAGATAGAGCTTTATAAATTTTCTATTTATTTTATCTATAACCTTATATATGAATATTACCTCATTTTGATATAATTAGTCAAACAAAGAATTTATTGATATCTTCTGAAGGGGCCTATTATATGTATAAGTTATTATGTGAGGCATTAAATAGAGCATTAATATAAAAATCTTGCTAGGAAGAAATATTTTTCTGAAAAATGTTTTCGGACAAACCTAAAGTGATCTGAATTGAGTCAATCTGTTTATTAATGAAAACAATCAAATAGGATAGAAAATATTCTGTTTCGAATTCTGTCGTAACCGAAGTTGAAGTAGAATTAGCAAAACTGCGAAAGTAGATTGAATACTGATAGCAGTACAAGTAAGGTATTACGTAATCTTTATTATACAGCAAAGATTTACGATCTTTTTGCTTTCGAATCCATTTATAAATATAGACGAACTAAATATATTCTCGTCGGTCTAATTCCACTTGGTCATACCAAGCCCGCATGAGAATAGCTTTTTCGAATTCAGCAGAAGCTTGCGACTTTCGTTGTTAACGAGGACTGTTAAGGTTTGAACACACGCTGCACAACTCTTTTTAGGTGGAGGTTGAACTCATTCATACACTCATTCATCTATCTTCAAGTCAAAATTGGGATCCGAATCAGAGACCGACACATCCCTGATTCAGTACCCCCAGAAGGTATGGGAACTTGGAGGACTTTGCAGTCACGACCTATTTAACGTGCCCCAACTGCCATGAGCCAACATGGCAGAGATCGTGAACTTTCGGTTACGAGACTGACCCTCTACCAATCAGGCTAAATTCAAGTAAATTAAGCAAAAGTGCGAAAGCAGATTTAATACTTATAATAGTGCAACTAAGATATATTTATAAATATCGACGCCGAATGAGGCTAAAAAAATTCCAAGTCCTGTATATATTGACTTTTAAAAATTTAATGTTATATATTAATATTCACTTCTTCTGTTAAGATCGGTTTGCAGCTCTGAGGTATGAGGAAGTCAGATAATTTTAACTGTTCATCTCAGCGTTAAATTAGTGTTATATTTCACATAGGCAAAGCGTATCCTGGAAATAAAGTCAAATGAATAACTTCTGTATTTTAAAATCGCCTTCCGACGGCCGCTGCAGAAACCGTGTTTCTTGCGTGTACACCGTATCCTTTCAAGTTTATTCAAATCTGTAATGGTTTATTCAAACATATATGAGTTACATCATCTATTTCCTTGATATAAATAATAAAGCAAATACAAAAAATGTTTCATTTATCAGTGATAATTTGCTTTGCTTTTATGAGCATAATGATTGAATGTATTAAAAATACACTTAATACCTTTAAATTACTATTTCTGAAATGATTTTATTTAATTTTGAATTTGGGAATTATTCCACTTAATTGATATTTTATTCGAAGGAAAATTTTTATTTTAACAGTTAGAAATCCATTAATAAATTGAGTTCATCAGCAGTAGTCAGCACACACACACACACACACACACACACACACACACACACACACACACGTTTGTGTGTGTGTAAAGATACATCCTCAAAATTGAGTGACCACTTTTAGTCTAGTGGTCTTGTTACCTGGCTATGAACGATAATATCGCGAGTTTGATCCTAGTTACCGCCAATGTAATATATACATGTGGTGCCAGGTATATCCACTCCCGCCATTGAGTGTCGCCTGCGACCTCACTTCCACCCACTAAGCAGCCCTCTGGTGGAGAAAACGTGAGTAAAGCTCAGTTCATGTCTGGATGAGGCATGATGATTACGACGAACTAAAATAAGCAAAGACATGTGAAAAGACGAAGAAAAAATTACCTCGTAAAATACGAACTTGATTATCCATTCCATCTTGTAAATTGATCATCATTATTTGTTCATCATTTACCTTTCATTGTCATCCATTTAATTCGAAAATATCATCTGGACTTATCATTGCTTGGTCGTCCCCCCCAATATATATATAATATAAATTCTTATTTAATATATGAAGTCTACGATACTTGGAGCATACGTTGCCTTAAGGCAGCCTGTGAATTAATCTCTTTACTTAACTATTTAATTTCTAAATTTGTATTAAAATAAAAGAACTATACGCAACTACTTCTAGCAGTGCATAAAAATTACGATGATATTCATCCATTTTTCTTTTTCCATCCTTGATTCTTTTTTTTTTCTCTTAGTTTCGACAACAGTCGCATGTTCACATGTTTGAGGAAGACGCATCACTTTCTGATATAATCTTTTATCGTGTCTTGACTTGTTGGAGTAATTCATCTTCTTCACCGATTCACATTGAAAACTCGACAGAAATGAGACAGCTTTTCTTTTTTCTGAAAACGACATCTCGACTTTCTAGCCACAATTTGCTCACTCGTAGCAGACTAGTTGTTTAATAAATCAGGAATTTTAGTAGATATTTTCTTTATTTCAAATTTTAATTAAAGTTCAGAAGCATTTCATGGCAGAAAATGATAAATTGACGATTTTGTTGTCATCTGCTAATTTCTGTCAAATGAAAAATACGAAGTCGAATGAGATATTTAGAATTTTCTTTCTATTCAGGACTGAAGGTTGATTATAAAAATATATTTGGTCAATACATTAATGAAGTGTTTTTTTATAAACTGAAACTTATCAGCTAGAAAAAAGTATATATATATATAACTTAGTTTTTTTGAGAATGATACATAATATTGTCACGTAGATAGAACTCAAGAAGACACAGAAAATAGAGTTAAATCCATTTATTATCTCAACTCTGAACTAAGAGCACTGTGACTGAGAGATCTTCGGCTTTTATACAGGTAGGGAAAGTTCCAGAATACCTTTCTGGAGATGGCAAGAAAAGTTCATAGCACTCATCTGATCGATTAAAGAAAGGTCCAGAATCTTCTGGAACACGAAATCAAGGAAAAAGCAGAAGTTAAATCTACTGGGATTCGAACACATGATCTCCTGGCTATGAATCCAGCACCATAACCATTCAGCTATGCAGCCTCGGGAATGCTTTGTTTCAATGCGGCAGTATTATCTTCAATTTTCAAATCGTTTTTGACATGATTTGAATATTAAGGGAGAGGTTTAATTCTGAAATCATGTGATTGCCAAATGTGAAAACTTTGCTTCCGAAATTTTTAATGTATTAATATTGGCACTATGTAGTTTTATATCAAATTTTAAAATGATTAGAAGTGATGAATTAAAAATGTACTAAGAAAAGTATTTGTTGTCCAAATAAGGGTTGATGATTTAAAAATAAAAGAGCTTCTTTACTTATAAAAATGCTTGTTTGACATTTTGATCTATTTTATATTAAATCGAATTTCACGCTGAGTCTAGTTTAGTCAATACTACTCACCTGATTCGCTTACATTAAATCCAACATGATTTTTTAAAAATTAATTAAAAAGTATTTTTCAAGCGTTCATGATTCGTTTTTAAAAGTTTGAAACAATGTTTGTGTACCTAACAACGAGTGATTCGAATCTGAGAATTAATGGAGATGAATGTATAGATAGAAATATAAAAATAAGCGAGAAATAGACATTTTTATTTTTAGATAGTCCTATTTTAAATGATGAAAATAAGTTGAAAATGCTTTGTTAAATGCAATTAATTTATTCTACAATTTCTAGTTCTCAGGTAATTGCGAGTGGTAATGTTTGAGAATTCCAATTTTTCAAAATTTTTCTTTCGATTGTAGTCGGATACCTTAAAAACATTTACTATTTAGTACAACATACTTTTTACAGGAGTTAATTAATAATTGATGTTATTAACATTTAATGCAAGCAATTAGTTTAGTTTAGTTTAGTTATATTAACGTAACGTTTAAAGCAACACGAGGGCTATTTTGGGACTGACCTCGTAATTTTGAACCAAGATCAGATGACGAGGACGACACCTGAACTGGCACCCCCCTTTCCACACCAGACCACACCAGCGGGAGGACGTTTGGCCTGACAAATTTAACATGCAAGAGACCCCCTCACACGACGGTTCTTCGGTGGAATCGAGTCTCGAACCTGAAACCCTCCGGTTCCGAAGTCGATACCTTACCACCAGGCCACCGCGGCTCCCCTTAATGCAAGCAAAGGCAAACTGTTCGAAAAATCAAAAAAGGGAAAATAAAACCTTTATAAACTTAAATTCGAAAAGATTTGGTTCTTTTCACTGATTAGCATCAATCGTTGGTCGCGTAGTCTGGTGGTAAGGTCTCTAACTCGAAGTCGAAGGGTTTCGGGTTCGAGACTCGATACCACCGAAGAAGGTTAAACGTCCTCCCATTGGCATGGTTTGGAGAGGGAGGCGCCTACTAAAATGTTGTCCTCGCCAACTGATCGTGGTTCAAAATTAATAGATCCATCCTGAAAAAGCCCTAGTGTTGCTTTGAAGCCGGACGTTAAATACTTGATCCTACGAATTTACTTAACTTCCTAATTAAATGACGAATTGAATAGATTCCTAATTGGAATATTTACTATCATTTTAATTTCTTTAATAATTCATTTTCAGGTGATTTTTGTCATTTTACTTACTTAATACTTTTCACTTAATTGTAAATGAAAAATTAGAAATTCAATAATTCGATGCGCTGCTCAGACACGTCATTGTATGAGATGTGGTTAATATCACAAAATCTATACGTCATTCAATAGTTCAAATTTTTTTACAATAGGGTGAGAAGATTTGAGTACTAAGAATCAGGTTTCAGAAAATACAAACACAGCAGGTTTTAATTTCAATTTATACTTTTTTATTTTAATACCAATTAAATCTCAAACTCATTAATGTTGCCGCTCCTGTTGTGGAATCAAAATTTCATTTAATTAATGATAAATTGATAAATTCCAACAATGATATAGTGTCAACAATAATGTATAAGTAAACGAAATTTCAAAACCGATGCATCTAAAGGAGAAATAGTGATTAAACTATTAGTTTTATTAAATGAAATTCTTTAAAAATGTAACCTATTGATTAATTGTTTAACATAATTCAGTGACTCGCGTTGTTTAAAACACAACCAGAATGCTGGTATAGTTTAGTTACATTAACGTCCCGTTGTAAAGCAATACTATGTTTTTCTTCTCAAGACATTATAGTTTCTTTAATGTCTTGAGAAGGAAAACATAGTATTGCTTTAAAACAGGACGTTAATGTAACTAAACTAAACCATAGGTTTAGTTTTAGTTTGGTTCAGTTATATTACCTTCCTGTTTTGAAGCAACAATAGGGCTATTATGGGACGGATATCGTCATTTTGAACCAGCTGCAGTTGACGAGGACGAAACCTGAGCTTTTAAAAAAGGATTATATTACCCTCCACACTAAAATTTCACACCACACCAGCGGGAGGAGGTTTGGCCCCGATGGATTAAACGTGCAAGAGACCCCCTTACCAGACGGTTCTTCGATGGAATCGGGCCTCGAACTTGAAACCCTCTGGTCCCGAACCCAAAACCTTACCACCAGAATGCAGGAACAAGTTGCATAAGAACCATATGATGGTGATGACGATGCCATGCCCGTGTTTCCACGAAAAGGGAGTGCAGTAGCTTCTGAGGGTAAAGACCCATGCTCACCCAGAGGGCAGAAGTCTGACTTCTATCTCATATGAAGGTGACACACACATTCGCTTACACAATCCTGTTTTACAGGGGGGCACATTCACGCATCTCAAAGATAAAACACACAGAAGAACAACCGTGTCTGAACCGGGGCTCAAACCCGGGACGCCCAGATCACGGGGAAGACGGGCTACCCCTATGCCAGGAGGCCGGCATAAGATCCCTATAGTGATTATATATTTGTCCTTTACATTATTAAAGAATGGATAAATAAAGCATGTTAATCAATTATCAAATTAAAAAAGATTTTAAAGATAATCTTTTTAAATGATGATTATATTATCATTTATAAAATAATTGTATTATCTTTTATAAAAGGCTTATATTTAGAAATTATTAAAACCATAAACCAAACCATCATCATTAAAAAAAGATAATCTTTAAAATGTTTTTATAATTTGTATTTGAAAATTGATTTACATACTTTATTTATCCAGTTTTTAATGATGCAAAGCCCAAATACATTATCGCAATATGGTTTTTGTGCAACTTGTTCTAGCATATTGGTGGTAAGTTGCAAGAACCAGTTGCATAAGAACCCTATTACGATAATATATTTGCCCTTTGCATCATTAAAAGCTGGATAAATAAAGTATGTAAATCAATTTTCAAATGCAAATTATAAAAACATTTTAAAGATAACCTTTTTTTAATGATGATGGTTTCTAAATATAATCATTTTATCCTCTAATAAAATGAAAATATTCAATGATATTAACTTATCAGTCTACTTTCTCAACTTCAAAGTTGAGAAATGAAACTAGAACTTCCTCTGGAATTGGATGGAATTCGAATTCATTAATCCACGCCATTCATTGCTCTAAAAATAGCCTCGCTGATTGATGAGAAATGAAGCTCCGTCGATATCGGTTCTAATTGTCCTTAAGGTGCTCAAATCGATTTTGCAATCATCGAGGAGCAATCCATTTTCTTTAAATACTTCGAGAAAACATGGCGAGTCAGAACTGGCGCCATTTAACAAAGTTAGAAGGAAGTGTATTGTGACATAAGGTATCCGACTACGTTACAAACACTGGGTATCCGTCACATTGGCGAATTAAAAAAAATTGTTATTGGCTGTAGTTCAGACTTCCCTCGTTATAAAACAATTTATCTTTTTTAAGAAAAGGAAGATCTGACCTATCATCCAAGGTCACATATTTTTGAAATAAATTGTCTTTCAATTAAATTTTCCAAAAACTTTAATTGTCATAAATATTCTCCACCGTTTACATTATATCTCAAAAACAAGTAGATGTATTTGCATAAAAACTTCAGTGTGTCTTTTAAATGATGTGAAGGGTGTCTTAGCAATGAAATGAACCAAGCGTTTTATTGTTGAATGATCACTTTTTCATTTATAGGTGTTTATACAAAAATTAAGTTGTGATTTAATGGGAAGTTTAGTTTAGTTATACTAACGTCCCGTTTAAAGCAACACGAGGGCTATTTGGGGATGGACCTGGTCGTTTTGAACCACGGCCAGATGACGAGGACGACACCTGAACTATCAACCTCCTCTCCACACCAGCGGGAGGACGTTTGGTCTGACAGATTTAACGTGAAAGTGACCCCTTCAAACGACGGTTCTTCGGTAGAATCGTGTCTCAAACCTGAAACCCTTCGGTTCCGAAGCCAAGACCTTACTACCAGGTCACCGCGGCGCGAGATTTAGTGGGAAAAATGCATATATGTGCGTATTTTTACCCATCCCTTCTTTGTATTGCAAACTCCTCCTTAAATTTTGGTTCCTTTCATTCATTATTATATTCCATAACTTGTGCGCAAAGAAAAATAGGATTTCTGAATTGCCATTTTGTGTAGAATGTCAACCTTTTTGGTTCAATCTCATTAGAATTTACTACACATATTCCTATTACTCAAAACATATTATAATTTAAAATAATTTTGTTGTATTCATAGTATTTTGTATTATAATTGACAATACGACTGATAACCATAGTTTTAAATAGTTTTTGAAGAAATACTAATCTACAACTCGCGTACAAATAAAAATAGGATTGCTACATTACAGTGGACAGTGTTAACAGTTTTGGTTAAATTTCAATAGAATTTACTTCACATTTCCCTATTTATCAAATCATATTTTCAAACAATTTTGTTGTATGTATTGTATTTTGTATTGTAATTGACATCTAAAAATTATAATATTAAATAGTTTTTAAAAAATTAAGTTTTTCAAAATTTTTCCTTCGTTCGTAGTCGGATACCTTAATTGTTCACATAAAACTGAAGCATTTTCCCGATTTCTGTAGTTATTCACTCGATTTCTTTAAATTGATTTTAATCCATTGTTGAAATATTGGAAAATAATATCCGTTCTATTCCCTTCTCAATTTGAATAAAGTGAAGTGAAGGACGCCTATTAGAAAATAAATCCCTTGCTGGGTCAAATCTTAAAAAGTAAATTCGTATACAAAATAAGCCGAACCTGAATATAGCTGTGAAATTTGCAAGGCGTCATGTTAATCGCAGTGCAATGCATAAAAATTATTTGGTGAATCTTATGTATCTTATGCGCTGCGGTACTACTCATCCGATTACTTGAAATTATTGGACGGTTACAAGCACAATACAATCATCTGAAGTATCCAAAATATTTTCAGATTTATTTATCTCATCTGTTAACCATGCATTAATCACCAAATAACACGCCAAGGAGACGCAGCAGATTCAGTTAAGATACTAAATTGAAGCTAGACTAAATATTTCGGGGATATAATACGTGAATGCAATGCAAGTCTTTCTGTGATGTAATAGTTTTATTAGAGAGTGTGCGAGAAAGTTTTAGGGGAACCAATCCTGTAGGTTTGAGATTTTAATTAAGCATTTGTTGAAATGTTTGCGTTTTTGGCAGTAATTTCCGAAAATATTACAGAACAAATAATTTGTCCATCCTCTTAGTTTTCAAAAACTTATCTCTCCAGCAATATTAAATATGTTATGGTATGAAAATGTTTTATATGTTTAATCAATATGAAAAGAAAATATTTTAATCACTTTTTCTAACAGTTATATTTGAGAATTCTGCACGAATATTGAACAAATCATGAGATACAATAAATAGTTTCTTTCATAACCATTCTGAAAGAACACCAAGTTTTACAATTCTAAAAGAATACACAAATCTAATACATGAAAATGAATATTTATTTGTAGAACAGAATAATAAAAATAGAATAATTGCTAATTATGCTTCTCCTTTATATAAAACTTTCGCAAACTGTTTGCCGCTTCTTACGGCGCTTGCCATTGCACAAGCCTGCTGTTACGAAGATACCGACTTAAGGTATCCGACTACGTTCGAAGGAAAAATTTTGAAGAATTATGTATTTTAGAAACTATTAACGGTTTTTAGATGCATTGTCAATAATAAACACTATAAATACAAAAACAATTATTTGAAAATATATTTTGAGAAATAGGAAAATGTGTAATAGATTTTAATAAAATTTAACTAAAACGGTATACACTCTATACAAAATTGTAATGCTGTAATCCTATTTTTCAATGAAAAGTTATAGATTATTATGATGAATGAAACGAACCAAAATCTCACAAAAATGCCGAGATGCAAAGAAGTGATGGGTAAAAACATACGTATACGTACGTTTTCCCCATAAATTCACAACTGAATTACTCTAAAAACTCCTATAAGTGAAAAAGAATTTCCCCAAAAATAAAACTTTTGGTTCATTTCATTGCCCATATTGTTTAAAACACATGCTGAAATTTTTACGAGAAAACTTCTATTAGTTCTGCGGATATAAGAGGCCGTGGTGGCCTGGCGGTAAGGTCTCGGATTCGGAACTGGAGGGTTTCAGGTTCGAGACTCGATTCCACGGAAGATCCGTCGTGTGAGAGTGTCTCTTGCACGTTAAATCTGTCAGGCCAAACGTCCTCCCGCTGGTGTGGAGAGGGGGGCTGCCAGTTCAGGTGTCGTCCTCGTCATCTGACCGTAATTTAAAATGACGAGGTCCGTCCCAAAAGAGCCCTTGTGTTTTTTTAAACGGGACGTTAATGTAACTAAACTAAACTGCGGATGTAATGTTAACGGTGGAAATTTTTTATGAAAATTAAACTTTTTAGGAAATTGTAGCTAATGAACAAATTTTTGTTGAAAAATCTGTGACCCTGGGTGCAAGGTCAGGCATTCCTTTTCTTAAAAAATAAACTGTTTCGGGAAGAGAAAAATCTAAACTAAAAGAAATCATAAGAATTTTAAAAAATCGCCAATGTGGTCGACAATCAGTGTTTTTAACTAGTCGGATACCTTAAGCCGATAGGGAGCCTCCCTTATTTTAGTAACGCCAACTAGGCCCAAAAGTGCGCCTTTGCCCCACACATCATTCACTCGCTTGCACAACCCCTTTTTACAGGAGGACTCAGGGGCCGCGGTAGCCTGGTTGGTAGAGCGTAAGTCTCGTCACCGAAAGGTCGCGGGTTCTGACCTCGTCTTGGCCAAAGACCGCCATGTTGGCTCATGGCAGTTGGGGCACGTTAAATATGTCGAGACTGCAAAGTCCTCCAAGTTCCCATAACAAAACGATACCTCTGGGGGTACTGAATCAGGGATGAGTCGGTCTCTGTTTTGGATCTAAATTCCGACTTGCTGATGGATGAATGAGTGTATGAATGAATTCGACCACCCCCTAAAAAGGGTTGTGTCGTGTGTGTGAGCTAGAAGTCAGACTTCTGACCTCTGGGTGCTCAGGGGTCTTTACCCTCAGAAGCTACTGCACCCCCTTTCCGTGAAAAAACACGGACACTACAATAACACAGGAGGACTCATTCAAAGATAGAACAGAGGAATAACAACCATGGCCGATCCGGGACTCGAACCTAGGACCCCAAGATTGCAGTTAAGAAGTGCTAACTTTATGCTAGGAGGCCAGCATTTTCACCCTCTTCATGACGATAATAATCTCCGATACAATTTTTAAACTATGAGCAAGCGTCCATAATTAACCTTATAAATGTATTATACTGTATGTAATGGGAAACCTCGCTGGGACGTAAACAGCGATTTGAGACAATAGGAGCGTCAGTTGATATTTTCAATGGCGCCATCTAGGACTGGGAGTACAACTTTGACACACACGGCTCACAATCCTTTTTATGGGTCGGACTTTCATTCATTGATTTTCATTCACTCATCCACAGATGGTCATTTACACCTGAATCAGAGAACGATCTCTTCTGAACCAATGCCTCCAGTGGCATGACTCTCGACACGTAGGACTTTGTGACCACGACAGATTTACACTTGCGTCAGTCGTCACCACACACACACGGAATCTTGGACTAGCAAAATCAAACTCGGACACGAGTCCAACGCCGTACCAACTAATCTATCTCAGCCTTTTTATTATACTGATTATGTTTACACTCTTTTTTTAATGACGAAACCAATATCTGGATCACAACTGGATATTTTATTCAGAAAAATACATTTTTTTCCATATCCATGTCAACAAATAATAAATTATTTTCTAGATCAGTCTATTTTTTTTATTATTTTCGCATTTTACGGAACGGAAAAGAAAAATTCGAATAAATTTTCGGTTGTCATAAAAGTATATTTTTCATCCTTCCTCAAGCTATTTATTGTCACGTTTTTAAACGTCTGTCGAGCAGGGGCTTTCCACTCGCTCCCCTGCAGTGGAGAGGAAGGGCCGGAAGAAGAAAGCGCATTAATAATAAAAAAAGGAATTTAAAAAGTGATTGTCGATATTTACTTGGTTATATTTTTGTTTATAAACAGAAAAAAACGCATAAATTTTTTTCGGCCCCCAACTCGGAATTTATTCTCCGGAACCGAGAGGTTGAATGGAAAAGAAAGTTTTATCGAGTCCTATTTCACCGGCCGCGTATCAAAATTTCTGAAGCCGGGGCTTATATTTATACATTTATGATTCTACTCCTCAATTTCTCATTTTCCCCCGACTTCCTGGTGAAGCCGGACTCGAATTCAGAAGCATGAGGTCTGTTCTGCAGAGGATGGATGTGTATTTTGAAATCGCTTCCGAGAAAACTCTGATGTCCAAAAGTCTCTTAAATATGTATTACGTAACAACAAGTTAAGGTTGCGGTTGCGAAATTGTTGTTTTGAGAAACATTTTCAAAGCATCCGTTATTGAAGCATAATTTTTCTATAAAACTACTGCACCAGGGTTAAATCAGGTGACTTATCCCAAATTTTAGTAAGATCCAAAGTTTTCAAGCAATGCTTTTTAAAGTCGTAAGGTTATATTAAAAAATAGCTGGTTTCCGGTACGTTGCTGCCGCAGAGGAAATAATTTTGGAAATAGCGTTTGGAGATTGAAATCATTATATTATTTAATTAAGAATGATAGATATAAATCTATAATAAAAAACTGTATATGTTTATTTGAAAAAATAATTTCATTATTGTATAAGGGATTGCATTATTTTAGATGAGGATGACTTTAAGATATTTTCTTTTAATTAATTATTTTTTTAATTCCACTTTTTTTTTATACTAATGGATTGAAATAATTTATTCATAACTAGCTGGTCACCGGTGCGTTGCTGTCTAACAAGAAATAATTTCCTAAATATAGTTTAGAAATTGAAATAATTATCTTCTTTATATAATAATAATAGGAAGAATGATAGTTATTTTCTTGTAGGAAATGAATGCATTCATTGAAATGGAAGGATATATACAAGAGAAGCATAAATAGGATTTATTATACTTTTATTATTTCATTCTACAAACAAATATTCACTTTGTATATATTAGATTTCTATATTCTTTTAGAATTAGGGAAAAGTTTGGTGCACTTTCAGAATGTTAATATATTAGAATGTTAAATATTCAGAATGTTAAATATTTTTTTTAAAAATTGATTAAACATAGAAAATTTATTTATACCATAAAATCGTTAATATAGTCAAAAAAATAATTTTTTGATAACTAACATGATGCAAAATTATTTGTTAAGAATTCGGAAGTTACTGCTAAAAAAACACTAAAATGTTATGAAATGTTTAATTAATGGGTTCCCCTAAAATTTTCTCGCACTCTCTCTAATAAAATTATTACCTGAGAGAAAGATTTACATTGTATTTACGTGCAATAGCTACGAAATATTAATGCCTGACTTGAGTTTAGCATCTTTACTGAGTCTGTTGTATCTTCTTAACGAGTTAATTGGTATTTAATCCTTGGGTAATAGATTCGGTAGATGGATCCGAATTTTTTTTCTACTTTAGATGATTGTATTATGCCTATAACCTTCCCGCAAGTACAAGCAATATGTTGTCCAAGTTTTGTTGGAATTAGATGAGCGGTACGGCAGCGCATAACAGACATAGGGACAAACATCCATTTTTATTTACATAGATAATTCCTTTCTATTAAAAAAATCTTAACACTTTCAAACCAGAAAAAAATACTTCCAAACCACTTTCAGTGGCTTGCATTTCAAATTATATTAATTATAACCCAAAATAATATTATAAAAAGAGAAAGATTTTAATTCTTTGATATTTTTGCGAAACAACGTTTTTATTTTTTAATTCAGAGGACATACAAAAATCGAATAAAAAATCCAGAACAGCTCCAAGTAATTCATTGTGTTCTAATTCATATTTTTGAATTGAAAAGGAATATTAGAACTTTTCCTCTTTTACAGCTTTCATTGTAGCTTTATCCCTTATTATTGATCATTTTTATATTCTTAAAGGGCATATGTGTTTCATATTTTCTTCTTATCTTCACGAATCTATATAAATAAAAACAAATGTTTGTCTGTATGTCTCTTATGCCTTGCCGTACCGCTCATCCGATTGCGATGAAACTTCAATTACTTATTACATGCAAGTACTTGTGGTGACATCTTAATAAGCCAGTACCTACCACTAAACATCGGTGGCCATTTTTGTATAGTGGATAAGTTACTGGCTTTCAAACCCGAACATCACAGGTTCGATCCTTGGTGGAATTCAACCTACGTATTGGCACAATTCTGCCAACACAGTACGCCAAATTGATGACCTTGGACGTAATGAATTTTCAACAGCTCTCTTGGCGCCATCTCTCCATCAGCAACGCAAAGCCGTCAGACTCACTTGACGCACCAACGCAAAGCCGTCAGACTCACTTGACGCCCCAACGCAAAGTCGTCAGACTCACTTGACGCACCAACGCAAAGTCGTCAGACTCACTTGACGCAGCAGCAACGCTCATATACTAGCCATAACGCTTGGCGCAATAAAATCGTTCATCTCTCAACCGAACAAACTGGTAGGGGAGTATTGTGGTGACATCTTAATAAGCCAGTACCTACCACTAAACATTGGTGGCCATTTTTGTATAGTGGATAAGTTACTGGCTTACAAACCCAAAGGTCCCAGGTTCAATCCTTGGCGGAATTCAACCTACGTATTGGCACAATTCCGCCAACACACCTATGCCAAATACTATAAATTATTATTATTTTTTTATTCTTAAAATCACATAAGTGTTTCATAATCGGGTTTTATCTTCTGAAATATATATAAATAAAAAAAGTATGTTTGTCTGTAGGTCTCAGGCGCTGTCGTGCTGCTCATGCAATTGCGATTCACTGTAATTAATTAAGTAGGAAAATTAACTGATTGATTAGCAAGTGTATGATATCAGACTGCGTGAAACACAGACACTTGTTATTGACCAAATTGGCGTATTTTATTTTTATTGTTTTTTATTTCAAATTTTTCTTTTCCAAAAGAGTTTATCTTCCATAGACCTATAATCCATTTGATAAATTTTTTTAGCAAAAATTTCTTTTTGATTTCATTTATCTCAAAAGTTTAATTTTCATAAAATTTCTGCACCGCCAACATGATATCTCAAAAACTAATAGAGGTACTCCCATGAAAAGTTCACCATTTTTTAATAATATGGGAAATGAAAGGAATCAAGTGTTTTGTCCTTTGTGGAACGCTTTTTCTTTGCTAGGTGTTTTTAGAAAAATTGAGTTGTGATTTAATAGAAAGAAATTCATATATACGAATTTCTTTATCCATAAATTCTTTGCATCTCAAAATACTTCTTAGATTTTGGTTCCTTTCATTTATCCTAATATTCTAGGACTTGTGTACAAAGAAAAATAAGAATGTTGTATTACAATTTTGCTTAAATTTCAGAATTTCAGCTCTTGTTTTAAATGATACGGTCAATGAAATAAATCAAAAGTTTTCTTACTAATCAATTACTTTTTCATTTATAGGTGTTTTTAGAAAAAATAAGTTGTGGATATATGGAAAAAATGCATTTATACGTATATATTTATCCCTAACTTCTTTGCATCTCAAAATGTTTTGGTTCATTTCAATTATCATTGTATTCTATAACTAATACACAAAGAAAAATAGGATTGCTTCATTACCATTTTGTGTTGAGTGTAAACCATTTTGGTTAAATTTCATTAGAATTTACTACACATTTCCCTATTTCTCAAAATATATTATCTTTTCAAATAATAGCGTATATATAGAATTTTGCATTATAATTGAAAATACATCTAAAAACTGTAATTTTAAGCAGTTTCGTTTAGTTCGTTCAAAATATCTAATATTTTGTGTATTGCCTCAAAATGTTCTCTCATCTTTCAAGTAATAACAAGATGTGGTCAATATTCGGAAAATTTCTCGAGTTATAAAGCTTTTTCTTGATTGACTTTCACTAAAGAATCTAATTTAGGTTTTAAAAAAATCCTTTCATAAAGAATGATATTTTTCCACTATGTTACTTCACTCAAACCAGCATAACTCAACCAAAAATTGACCAAATACAAATATTTATATATTAAAATAATCTGTATAAAATAATGAATATTTTGTGCCTCCGTCAAAGTTAAATTTTTATAAATAAATTTTAAATAACTATTTAAAATTTAAATTGCAAAAAAAAATTGGCTTTTTTATTTATCGTTGATGATAAAATTGTTAAAAAATATATATTTTTATAACTCGATTGAGACAGACAGATAATTTTCAATTAGAATTGTGTATCTGCAAAAATTTGAAAAAATATGCCGATTTGCTCATTAAATATTAATTAATTAATAGTGTGATACAGTTTTTTTTCACTGAGATGAGTTTACACATACATCAATGACCTACTGTGACCAAATTAGATTCTTGTAGTTAAGGTAACCGACTACGTTCGAAGGAAAAAATTTGATATTTAAAAAAACTATTTTTGGTTTTTAGATGTATTATCAATTATAAACACTATAAATAAAAAACAGTATTTGAAAGTATAAAATATTTTGAGATATGAGAAAATTTGTAGTAAATTTTGGTGAAATTTAACCAAAACGGTTAACACTCTACATAAAATGGTATTGCAACAATATTATTTTTCTTTGCACACAAGTTATAGAATATATTGATGAATGAAAGGAACCAAAATATAAGAAATATTTTGAGGTGCAAAGAAATTACGGTTAAAAATATACGTATATATGCATTTTTTTCCCATAAATTTGCAACTTTTTTTTTCTAAAAACACCTATAAATGAAAAAGTATTCCGCCAACAAAAAAAATTTCGGTTCATTTGATTGCCCATATTATTTAAAACACACGTTGAAAGTTTTATGTAAATACCTCCATTAGTGTTTGAGATATCGCGTTAACGGTGAAGAATTTTCATGAAAATTGAAATTTCAAAAAATTGAAATGAAAGACAAATTTTAGCTGAAAAAATAGGTGACCCAGTATGATAGGAGAGGCCCTTCCTTTTTCTAGAAAAGAAACTTTTTTGGAAAGAGAAAAGTCTGAACTACATGAAATAACAATAAAAAAGAATTCGCCAATGTGGTCGATAACCAATGTGTTTAACGTAGTCGGATACCTTAAAATTAAAAAAAAAATCTTCTAGTGGGTATTTATGCTTTAATATGTATTAATGCTTAAATGAAATACGACACCAGATTCTGGCTCTAAATCTAAGAATAACACATCAATCAATAAGCCCTCAGTCTCGCATGCATAGTTACATTTTTGACAAACCTATATAATTAAAGGGTAATAACAACCTAAAAATGACGTGTGTAAATAAAGTTTCATGACATTCTTATTATTAGTTTGCAGATTACATTGGGTTTATTGATTCTAGTTTTTTAATTTCAAAAACAAAGGACGTAAAAAATCTTCCTCACGTACTTTAATTTATGATGTATGTACTTTAAGTTATTTTATAATTTTAAAACTAAGTTAATAATTTCAAATTTGCCACGAAATTCCATATTATTGATGGTCTTTTAAAATTAGCTCATAGATATTTAAGAATCTAGTTATTGTTTTCTGCAAAGCAATTGAATTTTGAAACTAGTACCCATTCAATAATTATTGAGTAGCAATATTTATCTTTCAACATCTTAACATAGATGAAACTTAATTAATTTTATTGTAGTTAAATCAAACTTACCAGCTATTGCTTTTCCATTGTTAATTCTTAAAGAAAGAGTAAAAGAGCCACTTTTCAGGTGAAAAATTCATTATATATATTTACTCAGTCAATGTATGTAAGTCAAGAAATGAAAATGTATGATATCTGAAACAATACGCCTCATCAGAAATATTTCTAAAGTTTAAATATAGAAAAAGAATATCGCATCTGGAATTTCTTTCTTACAGTAATTCAGTATTTATTTTAATGTAGGCAATTACGATCAGTTACTTCTTCAATACATTTTTGTGGGCTTCGGAATTCAAGAAATAAATTCGACAAAAATTCTCCAAAGGGTTTCTAATTTACGCAAATATAATACGCCTCAGCAGAAATATTTCTAAAATTTAAATATAGAAGATTAATATCGCATCCTGAATTTATTTCTTACAATAAATCAGTATTTATTTTAATATAGGCAATTACGATTAGTTACTTGTTCAATAAATTTTTATAGACTTCATAATGCGAAAAATACATTCGACAAAAATTTTCCCAACAGTTTCTGATTTACGCAAATATAATGCGGTGGTAAGTTCTTATGCGAAAGCGTAAATCTAATCGGGCGTATGACTGCTGCGCTCATGCGCCTGATTGATTAGCCTGAAGGAAAGTGCTAATTAGTTTTCTAATTACAGCCCAAATCTTCGATGTGTTAAACACGACTTTAATCGTTTTCTCAACCCACAAAGGTTCGAATAAGGGAACTTCGATGCTTTTATATACTTTCTTGCTTTCATTGCTTCCTCTTCAGCCTTAGGTTGCTATTTTAGTTTAGTTATTATAACATATTAGAGCTGCCTTTTCATTTTTAAATCTCTCTTTATAATTTCATTCTCTCCTTCATTTTTTTCTGTCCTGAAAAACTCCGAGAACAGCGGTGTAATACGACAATACGATTTAATTCCCTCAAAAGTATTATTGTGCGATAGCACTCATCCCCAGTAGCATAATCTGTAGCTCAATATTGTACAATATTATGCGATATTATATAATATTAAACAATATTACGAATGTTGATCACATTAATTGGTCACACAATTGCGAATACTGATCAAATTGATTGATCACACAATTGCGAATACTGATCAGATTGATTGATCACACAATTGCGAATATGGGTCACACTGATTGATCACACAATTGGGAATACTAATCACATTGATTGATCACACAATTGCGAATATTTGTCACACTGATTGATCACACAATTGCGAATATTGATCATATTGATTGATCACACAATTGCGAATATGGATCACATTGATTAATCACACAATTGCGAATATTGATCACACAATTACGAATATGGATCACATTGATTGATCACATAATTGCGAATACTGATCACATTGATTAATCACACAATTGCGAATATTGATCACACAAGATTGAGACTGTCATACAATATGTGAAATATTTCTGTGCTACTAGGATTTTTATCACGAAATATAGGAGCTGTGCTATTATTATTGTAGTGCATTGGGTCGATACATCTAAGATTGAAACAATAGCATTTTGTTTGTACTACCACTTCCGTCAAACCCACGGGGAGCACCTGGTTATTGAGGATGAGACGCTTCCGACATGATGGGTGGGTTCTCGTCAACCAGGTAGGCACACAAAAAGTGAGGGATATGGCTCCTCCCATCGGTGATGAGACGTACTTCCGACGGGGAGGGTTGTGCCATGACCGGCGATGACCCTTAGGACTGAATCACAGTTCCCATGGTTCACGGTGGGTGCCCAAAAGGTGAGGGATTTCACTCCTTCCATAGAGACAGATCTCCCACCTTCGGGGAAAGTTGTACCGTGACCGATGGTGAATGTTAGGACTGACTATAATGGCGGTGAGGTTATTCAGTATGTATTTCTGTCTTCGGGTGGGACGGAGAATCAGTAATATGACTGCTACCTAAATCATTGGTCTAATAGTGATTGTTTAAACAGGGACATAATTGGCTATTCCTGAACAATTTAATATTAATGAAAAATATTGTATTCAAATTTAAATTACAATTGTTAGTGTTATTTTAAAGTAATTTAACGACATAAATATACACGTCAGTTTGGTTCCGTAAATAGTTAATCTTTCCATTCTTAAGCCTCGAGAAATAAAATGCTGGATTATCTGAACATTAAATAAATTTACACAAAAAAGAGATCGAGATTTTGAGAATATTGTAGAATTTATCATTGAAAAGAAAATTTGCAGTCGAAAAACGCTCTGCTCACTTAAAAGAACTTTATTAACTCATTCCAGTAAGATTTAAGAAAAAATATTTGGGTGAAAAAGCTGTTTAATCTTTATTTAAGAAAACTTAGTTTATTTTATAATTTTAACATTTATAATTATTAATTAAAGGGTGTTTATTTCACTGCATGTTTAACATTTAGTTAGTCAGATGTTCAGGCTAAATGTTTATTAGAATAAATGAACGAATTTATTAGAATGACTACTAATAGTTTGGCCGTAACTTGTACCAAGACAGTCAAACGATGTATGATAGCGATCTATGATACCAACATAAGTAATAAAGTGCCTTCGAATTCAATACACTAGAAATTTTAAATCAAATTTATTATTATATTCAACAGTAACTTTAGTTGCATGACGAGTATAACTGTTCATTCCATATAGCAATGACGAGTATATTGTGCTATATGACGTGAAAAATCAATAACGAGCTATACTCCTCATATTACGGGAAGGGGTTAAAATATTAACTATAGTAAAAATGACTCAAAATGTACAAAATTCAGAAAAGATCATTCAGAAAATATCATCACGTTACTGTCACTACTTGTGGCATTTTTTAAGACAGCTTACAGTTAACTATCAGTGGTTTAAGCCGATCTGAGCGTCTCTTGTTTTTTTATTAGTGCCAATTAGGGCCAAAATTATGGCATAGCTACTTTATCCATCAGATTCGCTTGCACTACCCTTTTTTGCAGCTGGGAGGGGGGCGCATTCACACACCTCACAGATAGAACAACCCTGACCGAACCGGGACTCCAAGATCACAGGTAAGACGTGATACCCCGATGCCAGAACGCCGCTTAAACTTTTAAGAATTTTTTTAATCCTTTTATTTTTTCTAAATTTTTTCATCTCAGAATTAAAATACTTTTCATTTTCCAGAAATAATTGTAAACCATTTAAAAATAAGAGAAACAAATGAAAACATTCTGAAACAATCAATGTTTCTAAAGAAACAAATGAATTAAAAATTGGTTTTAAAAATGAGTATACGAGCATTTTAAAGGCAGTTATATTTAGAAAAATAAGTTATATTATAAAACGTAGTTCTAAAGTTCATTTAATTGAAACTAAAGTATTTTTGAACGCATACGCAGTTTTATTAATCCCGATTTTTAACGAATTTTACAGATAAACTTTTTTTAAAGTATTGAAAATGTTTAATTTGAGAAATTTGATTCACATGCCATTCAATCCTGCCATTATTGGTGAACTAACACATATTTATGTTGATTGGAGACATTTATAAATGTGTCAGAATTAAATAAAGCAATAAATTGCTTTGGAGATTCGGAAAAATCTAATTTTCTTTCCCAAAATTATGTCCAATCTGTTATGAATAGAAATAAATTAGAAATGCTAGTGAAATTATTCAAATCACAAAAAAGAATACAAATAATCGTTTTCTGGCAAATATTTTGTTTTACCTCAAAATATAAAATTTTACTTCCAGAAACAGTATAATACAGTCAAAAAATTAATTCGATGAAATGTCTCAAAATCACTTCAATCTCATAAAAAAATTAGTCTTATCTTATGGAAACTTTATGGAATATTTGAATAAAAGATCAAAGTTTTAAACTGAATTGAAAAACTCGCAATTTTTCGAATTCAGAATATTAAGTCTTACTAATGAACGTTTGTTTGCAACAATTCCTTCTTCATACAGAAAAAAAATCAATAAAAAATAAAATCTACTTTGAGCTCGACAGATTTTAAGATTTAAAAAACTCATTACTTTCTGAATATAGACGCATGCGTAATCTGATAGTCTTGTTAGTGTTTGGGGATTAAATTGTTTATGACAAATTAATCAATACAATTCGTAAGAATTTAGAGAATGTACGATTTGGAAACAAAGTTGTAACTTTAGTTATCTTGTAAAATGCCAACTGTGGCAATCTTCTGCATTATTTTCTAATAACCTTATTTTAATTCGCTAAAATTATAACTGAATGAAAAAACCTTATCGATTAACAAACAATATTTTAGCGTTTTATATAATTATTAAACTATACTGGTAAAGCCGACTCCAAATATAAAACTACAATGGCAAAGAAAAATGCAGAATCGTAAAAGATTTACTCCTGCAGCAAAGCAAATTGAGGAATTTTTACCACAACTGTTCCTTCTCATCCGATCTTCAACCGGACTTTTCGATAATAACGACAACATTTCCTTTATTTCTGCCTTGTCTCTTGAATCTGTGCTTGCTTACCAATAGAGCTGCAATCAGTACTGTAATAATTAGAGTTGCAATCAATGCTGTAGTAATTAGAGCTGCAATCAATACTATAATAGTTAGAGCTACAATCAATACTGTAGTAATTAGAGCTGCCATCAATACTGTAATAATTAGAGCTGCATCAATACTGTAATAATTAGAGCTGCCATCAATACTGTAATTGTTAGACAATGATCCGAACTTTTGAGTCAGTCTTTGGGTATTTCCACTTCCAATCCATGATCTCATGTAAACAAAACTGAAAGATTCGAATCCGACTTTTCAAAGTTTAGTGATTTGTTGTTGGCGGCACTTATTATGCAAATTACGCATACTTAACTAGTATAAATACGTGTGGAATTAAAATCTGTGGGTTTTTGATGTTAGAATGAGGCTCGGATGATATAAGACCATGCGGTTGGCTTGCCTTTTAGGAATTTTTAAGATGAATCGCTGCGTTTTTAGATTGAATCGTCGAATTCGAATCTGTTAAAGTTTATTCACAGTATGTGGTAATATTAATTTATTTTGATCTTTATTTTGAGATTTAACTTATTATTTCTTTTCTTTTTGCTCTAAGAATGAGCCTGTTGACTTTTACTTAAATAAATATGAACTTTTATGAAAACTGCTTTTGTCATTCTTCCTCGACAATAAAATCCACTGCACAACTTTGCTAATTTCGGATTAATTTATCCGGAAATCTAACAGTAATAATTAGAGCTGCAATCAATACTTTAATATTTAGAGCTGCAATCAACACTGTAGTAATTAGAGCTGCCATCAATATTGTAATAATTAGAGCTGCAATCAATACAGTATTAAATACCGAATAATTAGAGATGCAATCAA
>JAPMOQ010059854.1:36973-50352 GCA_026543055.1 Argiope trifasciata
TGCAATCAATACAGTATTAAATACCGAATAATTAGAGATGCAATCAATACAGTATTAAATACCGAATAATTAGAGATGCAATCAATACAGTATTAAATACCGTATAATTAGAGCTGCAATCCATACAGTATCAATACTGTAATAATTAGATTTGCAATCATGCTGTAATAATTAGAGCTGTAATTAATACTGTAGAAAAGGGAGTGTTTTGTCAGTGCTGCCGTTGAATACATAATGTAAGGGTCCTAACTGCAACTAAGCGAAAAAGATTGATTGCAGTATAGTGACATGAAAATCAACAGGCATTTACTAAATAGACTTCGAATTTCATAAGGAACGTATCTCAGTAAGCCTGTTGTTATGCCGAAGCACAGTTTTCATTGATTTAAAAATGCTCCTCAAGAAGATTTCGAAGGGCAAAGAAACATTTTTTTGGTATTATGAATTTGTTGAACATCATTGATATGGATTCCAATCCATATGCAAAGCTGTTGGGACTCTGATCTAAAGGCGGGTTCACACGAGGCTTACTATTGCCCGCAATAGAAGATCATGAATACTTCTAGAAAATCACGTGACCACAACGGGACAATGGCAAATAATTGTCCCGTCGGGACAAACGTTGTCTGCGTTGTTTCAAGTGTTCACAAGAAGACAACAGCAGAGAGGCAACGATTGCAGGCAGTAATAAGCCTCGTGTTAACGCACTTTAATTCATGTTCCAATGCCATTCTGTGTTTTTCTTACAATGATGTAAGATTCCATTAAAGCGAAACTTATTCGGAAATGTTCGTAACTTGAATTCCTTTTAGTTATTACTGAAAAGAAACAGTAAATACAACATAACTCTATTTACATTAAAAAAGCACCTTGCCAAGAAACTAGAAAACGCATTCATATTATTATTAGCAGGGTCATATAAATTAAACGAAAAAATGCTTTAATTTCCAAATTTTTCAAAGTGCCTTCCAAAAACAGGTTTTGAAGCACAAGATGTTATTTTTAAGACGTAGAAAATCTCCTTAAAGACAAATGCAGTAAAAGCTCTTTATTCGCGGCGTATATGTTCCATAAACATGCCTCGAATACAGAAACCGTGAATATGGAGTGATAATTCATATGGGATTATAGGGGATACGTTCCTAGGTGACAAAATAAAAAAAGCAAATATATAAAAAATCACTTTAATTTTTTTTGAACATTTTGATTAATTATCTTAAGGCTTAGGCAATGGTTTGAAGAATTTTGTCATTTTCTCTTGCATGGCAGTTCTTATAAGTTCCTTCCATTCAGACTGATATGCAGCAGTCGCATTAGCAATTTGTCTCGTAAAAATAAGACTTCGTTCCATAGACGGATTAATATTCATAAAGAAATCGCAAAGCTCATTTGTCATTCTTAAACCTTCACTAAGGTTTTTCAAATGAAATGTCTCGTTTCCAGTGCTTGTTGAAACCTCATCTTCAATGGGCTGTGAATTTAACATTTCCTCCAAGCCGGTTTCAATCAAATCTTAATCTTGCGATTCAAGCAATTCCTGAATGTAACATGATTCTATGTGTTCGAACCCATCTCGTCCTATTCCATTTGCGATTTCGGCTATGTTTGCATTGAACAACATCCTTTAGACAAAGTTGTTATAAGATCTATTTTACTTTTTTTATTAGTCCATTGGAGGGCATGTACAAAGGATATCGAGTTGGATTCCTATTGGAATCCTTATGTATGTGCTTATTAGATCCGCGAATAAAGAAATTTTTTTCGAATGTAGGAAATGGGTCTCATTTTCTTAATCCGCGAATATTGAAAACGCGAATGAAGGAAGCGCGAACAAGGGGCTTTTACTGTAATTAAAACTTCTTTGATTTTCAGTTACAGCCTTGCTTATATTCACCGGAAAGGCGACCAGTGAAAGTGGCAAATTATTTTCTGCAATAATACCCAAAATTAGGGATTCAGAATTCGAAATTCTATCACGATGGGGAAAAAAACCGGTACATGATTAGGATTTGCTGTTGCTGCTGACACTAGTGATCGGATCTTTATCCAATAGATACATAAGTCTCCCTTCTTCAAGGTTTAAGTAAATTTTTTTCTAGTCAATCATACAATATCTATTATCATTGATATGTTGTTGTTGCAAATTATGGACCTTTATAAGCCCCCTGATAGTTAACTGCCAGTGATTTAAGCAGAAATGAGTGTCCCTTTTTTTCCAGCAACGCCAACAAGGGCCAAGAGTATGTCTTAGCTACTCACGCGTCACATTCGCTTGCACACCCACTTTTTAAGGGGAAGGACATTCACGCACCTCATAGATAGAACACAGAAGAAGCATGTCCGGCCGAAACTCAAACCCCTTTAATGCCAGATCACAGGGAAGACGCTCTACCAAAACCAGACTATGGGATTAAAAGAAGTTATGGATAAAAATGTGTGTATATATTCATTTTTCATGAATTTACAATTTAATTTTTCTGAAGTTTAGTTTAGTTATATTAACGTCCCGTTTTTTAAAGCAACACGAGGGCTATTTTGGGACGGACCTCGTTATTTTGAACCAAGATCAGATGGCGAGGACGCCATCTGAACTGGCACCCCTTTCTTCACACCACGCCACACCAGCTGGAGGACGTTTGGCCTGACAGATTTAACGTGCAAGAGACCCCCTCACACGACAGTTCTTCGGTGGAATCGAGTCTCGAACCTGAAACCCTCCGGTTCCGAAGCCGAGACCTTACCACCAGGCCACCGCAGTCCTAATGTTTCTGAAAACACCTATAAATGAAAAAGTGATAAAAATATAAAAGGTGATAAAAAACGTATATATGCATTATTCCCCTTAATTTACAACTTAATTCTTCTAAAAACACCTATAAATGAAAAAGTATTTGACAGACACTAAAACTTTTGGTTCATTTTACTTCCCTTTTTATTTAAAACTCATGCTGCAATTTTTATGTAAATACTTCTATTAGTTTTTGAGATATCCTGTTAAAGGTGTGGAATTTTGATAAAAATGACGTGAAAGACAAATTTTAGCTAAAATATATGTCACCCTGGTTGATAAGTCAGACCTCCTTTTTCTTAGAATAGATAAACTTTTTTAGAAAGAGAAATGTTTGAATTACATGGAATAATAAGAATTAAAAAAAAACCGTCAATGTAGTCTATAACTAGTTTTTTAATGTAGTCGGATACCTTAATGTGAGGCTGAAATTGTTTGCCTTCAGCAATTTGTCCTCCAAACATATCAATCGAGATAACCCAGCGAAGCGGTAGAGTTTTCCTTTCTCTGTTGTCACGCAGAAAACAGGTACCCAGTCCGGCTATCACGGTCATTAATTCCCGTTAGCACACAACGTGTCTGCCAACGCTTAAATGGTCTGACGTTTGCTACCAGAGTAGCATAATACTAATTGATGGAGGTACTACGTGATTGAATTCAGCGGAAACGTCACTTTTTATCAGTATTTTTTTTTCTCAGACCAGCAGTAAGATTTCTAAAAAAATATTTTTTTTGTTAAACCCTGTTTTAAGGGATCTGGTTATGTTAAAAAACACTGGCTATCGACCACAGGCTTTTTCTAATTGTTATTTAATGTTTTTCGAACTTTCTTCTTTCTCAAACAGTTTTTTATTCTAGGGAAAGGAAGGCCTGACCTATTATCTAGGGGAATTTTAAGCAAAACCCTTTTTTCAGCTAAAATTTGTCTTCAATTTTCCCAAAACTTTCATTTTCATAAAAATTCCTCACCTTTAACGCGATATCTCAAAAACTAAAAGAGGTATTTACAGAAACCTTTCAGCGTCCGTTTTAAATAATTGGGGCAATGAAATGAACCAAAAGTTTTACTGTTGATGAAATACTTTAATGTTTTTAGAAAAATTGAATTGTAAATTTGGGGAAAAAATACTTATATATGTATACTTTTACCCATAGTTTCTTTGCATCTAAGAAGTATTCTGAGATTTTGGTTGATTTCATTCGTCATTATATTCTATAACTTTTTCACAAAAAAAAAAAATAGAATTGTTGCATTACATTTTTGTGCAGTTTTAACCATTTTGGTTCTATTTCATTAAAATTAACTACAAATTTTCCCATTTCTCAAAATATATTATATTTTCCAATAATTTTGCTGTATGTGTAGTATATTATAGTTCATAATACATTTAAAAACCACAATTTTAATTAGATTCAATTCAATTTTTGAAAAATTTTCCTACGAACGTAGTGGGATACTTTAAACGATGTACTTGTAAATATAAAATATTGCGCTTTATAATGAAAAACGGTAGAGCTTTTCTTATATTATAAACTTACTTAATGGTGTGCAGATTTATCTCCTGGGAATATTTATGAAAGAAACTAAAACGTTGATATTCATGAAAATATAGTATGGTATTATAACGTGGTATACAATATTATGTATTATGCACTCACATATAACATATATGTGCACAGAATAGTAATGTGTAGATTTTAGAACGTAAAAGGAGCTCACCTGTAAGAAAAATTAGGGATAGGATAAAAATTTTTGTTAAATTAAAATAAATTGAATTAAATTTACCACAAGCGCATGTTGATAAGTATAAAAAATACCAAATATCTTCAATTGTAGAAGTAGGAAGAAGTTTCTGTTGTTTACCTGTTTACAAAATATTCTTGCTTATAACAATAAAAATCCTCTGTATCTAATAAAATGAAAGCAACAAAAGCAACAGATGCTTAAAAGAGATAGAAATAAAATTGAGGTGTTAATAATTCAAAAAATTGCCGCCTCGAAGTATGTAGTGTGTATAATCTATTAAATTTCAGATTGAAAAATTATTAAATATTAAAGTTTATAAAGCTTGGAACTTTGGAAGAAGCATTCTTTTCAAGTATGTTTTCTTAGAGTTTAATTAATCCTTCCACTAGATGTGCAAATCTTTACAAATTCTAAACATAAATATTTTCTAACAAAGGGTGTTAAATAACTTGTGAAATTGATTCTTTTATCAAATAATGCGTACATTAAGCAATAATTGTGCCATATTAAAACTTGATTTAAAATCAATTAATTTCAAACTCTCATGAAAGATTTATAAATCATTGCAAAAAAGCTTGCCAAGTTCTTTAGTAGCTAAACTCTATTTTTATAAAAATATTAATTAACGAAATTCTTTTGTTCAAATATTTTCAGAGATAATTCCCAAATGTTTTGTAAGTAGAAGGATTTTCTGAAGAAAATAACCTTGTTTTAAAGAAGTAGCTCTATTTAGCGTGTCAAAAGGTTGTTAATCAGAAATTGTAATTTAGAATATTAATTAAAATTCAGTCAATAATACTTTATGAGATAAAATAATTAAAAATAATAAGTGTTCTGCTGATAGATTGAAATTAAAAAAATTCTTAATACTATATCTCTGCCTGTGAATAATTTATAGAATTTAATTCTCGAGACCAGCGGGCTTGAAAAAGATTTAAATGGGTGGAATACAGATTATTATGATCTGTGCAGGAAGCAACAGGACTTATGTTTTCAGGAACATTTCTTTCATAACCACATTCACACACGGAACAAACACAAAGACAAGACATTCATTAGCGCAGCTTAACAGTACAATATACAATACAGTACCACATCGCATTATCATTAACCTAACAATCGGATGGTATGTGGGACAGCCTATCAGGCATCGCCATCTAGTATCCAAAGGTGAAGTTTAGAGTTATGTAACTGCTGCAATGCTTTTTAGTCTGCCATAAAAGCAATGTATCCTCATCTAGCAGTCCAAAACGGCATTGCATTCAAGAAAAAAAAATTAACTTCGAACTTAAGTCTCGGCTCCACCCGATATGACATGTGCATGTTACGTAACATCAAACAAACAAAAATATACACTGAGGGAAAAAAATCCCAACACTAGGAAGGAGCTGTGCTAGATAAACGAAATTTGGTAGGCGTGTTTATACATCTGAAAGATGACGTCGATTCAAATTTCGAGCAACGCGCGTAAGTGTGGCGCTAGTAGCGACACTATGAACATGCAAATGAGGTTTGCTTTAAATAAGCGATGTAAGGTTCGTGATCGTTATTTACAGTTGAGATTTGACGTAGTGGGTTAATGTTAGTCAAGGATGCCTCTGAGAAGACGAAGAAGCCCTTATCAACAGCTCACTGAGTTTGAACGAGGTCGTGTGGTAGGGCTATGAGAAGGTGGGGTTTCTTTCCGCGATATTGCTGAAACACTTGGCAGGAATGTATCCATTGTGCATGAGTATTGGCGGCAGTGGTCAAGGGAAGGTACTGCCTCAAAAAGACGGCGGCCACGTGGTACTACTGAGAGGGAAGACCGTCGTATTCGGCGTATGGCTGTGGCTAATCATACTGCGTCTGCAGCTGAAATTCGAGCTGCAGTTGGCACCGCAGTGACACAACGAACTGTTACAAATGGGTTACTTCAAGGACAGCTCCGAGCCAGACGCCCTGTACAGTGCATTCCACTGACTCCAAACCATTGCCGTTTGCGACGTGAGTGGTGTCAAGCTAGAGCTCATTGGAGGACGGAGTGGAGATCTGTTGTGTTTTCTGATGAAAGCCGGTTCTGCCTTGGTCGCAGTGATAGCCGTTTGTTGGTTAAAAGGATGCCAGGTGAACGCCTGCTAGTGACCTGTCTGCGGCCTAGACACACAGGGCCTACTCCTGGAGTTATGGTTTGGGGAGCAATTTCGTATGACAGCAGGAGCGCTCTCGTGGTACGTCAGTCTAGTGATACAACCTGTTGTACTGCCAGTCATGAACAGCATTCAAGGAGGTGTTTTCCAACAGGATAACGCTCGCCCTCCTACCGCTGTTGTAACGCAATATGTTCTACAGAGTGTCGACATGTTAGATCACCAGATCTTTCTCCAATCGAGCACGTATGGGACATCATTGGACGACAACTCCAGCGTCATCCACAACCAGCATTAACTGTCCCTGCATTGACCGCCCAAGTGCAACAGGCATGGAACTCCATCCCACAAACTGATATCCGATACCTGTACGACACAATGCATGCACGTTTGCATGCTTGCATTCAAAATTCTGGCAGTTACACCGGTTACTAATGAACCAACATTTCATATTTGAAATGGCTCTACCTGTGATCGTTAAACTTTAATCAATTAAATATGTTACCTAGACAAATGTATTCCTAAAATTTCATTACTGTACAATAATTTTTTCTTGGTGTTGGGATTTTTTTCTATCAGTGTATATATATATATATATATATATATATATATATGAAGGGCCAATTTTACTCATTGTCAATTTTTAATTTTTCATATAAGTGTTGAATTTTACATTACATTGTGTTCTTTGTACCTTTATATACGGGAAAAATAACTTTAATTTAAAAGGTATAAAGTATTATGTTTTTTGAAGAATATTATTTATCGTAACATATCATTTGAGAAGAAAATGTATGTTCCGACGCATTTACAACTTTCAATTACAATATATTTAGAAAAATATTCTATAACATATCTCTAAATAGAGAAAAACATCTGCAAAATATATTGGCAGTTTTTTTATACCAATGCATTCAATAGAAAATTTAATTTGAGTGTAAATGAAATGCGTTATCGCATACCGCACCTCTCCATTTAAGACCAAAGATTTCACCTTCCTTACTAAGGGTTGATATTTACTTTCTGACATATAATTATTTAAAATGCATTTAAAAAATATGGGGTTTTATTGCATTCTAAACATGATTACTGAGTTTAACCGGGAAAAATACAAAATTTAAAACAAATAGCATTTGTTAACCACTATATCCCACAGTTTCTAGAGAGCTACCACATTATACTGCAAAAACTATTGTAAAGAATGAATAATGATATTAAGAAAACTGTTTCCATATTTTACCGAGATTGAAAATAAAACAAGAAAGTGTTTGGAAATATTTAAAGAAAGGAAGAAAGTATTGTATTCTTTCTTCTGGAGAGCGTTAAAGAATGCACAATAGACGTCGTTCCCAGTATCTGCTTACGAATGCCTCTTTCTAAACCTATTGAATCTGCTAAGTGTTTGAATTAATCGAAAGAACTGAAATCACACCGGCGTGATTTCTGTTCACATTCCTGCCAAGTCTTTCAGCAATATCGCGGAAAGAAACCCCACCTTCTCGTAGCCCTACAACACGACCTCGTTCAAACTCAGTGAGCTGTTGATAATGGCTTCTTCGTCTTCTCAGAGGCATCATTAACTAACATTAACCCACTACGTCAAATCTCAACTGTAAATAACGATCACGAACCTTACAGCGCTTATTTAAAGCAAACCTCATTTGCATGTTCATAGTGTCGCTACTAGCGCCTCACTTACGCGCGTTGCTCGAAATTTGAATCGTATATGCATTTGATTTAAAAAAAACGGCCTTAACCGATGAATTCTGAGCATCCTCTTCTATGAGAATTGTCTGTTGTCTTGTATAGACATCGTTGACCACCACATCATGGCACAACATTCTATAGCAAATGGTTAGTTATTTTACCATATTTTTTTTTCCTTTTAGAAAAAACAGTACAATAAATTAATGATAAGGGTTTGGAAAAATATAGAAAAGTTGAGGTTTATTCAATTAAAAGTTCTAAAAACAAATGGAATTAATAGATATACTTAGCTTTTGACCATAATATGTAGATAATCCTTCCACTATCCATTAGTGGAAAATGAAATGGTCATAATAATTTCAGCCTGTTACTAAAGGATCTAATTTCAGGGTTTGCCATCTTATTCTCATAGAATTGGATTTCTAAATGAAACAATCTTGGAATCAATATTTAATCAGGCATCCAATCAAATTTAATGATGTGGGTCCCTATTAATAGAAAATTCTTCCGATTTCATTTATTTGTAGAAGGGATATTAAAAATACATTCTTTCTCGATTGGGATCTGAAATGGAATCGATAGGAGCCTGATCAAAATTTTTCATACAAATTGCATGGATAGAAATTGCTTTTTTATATAAACAGGAGAAAAATTCTTATCTGAAAGAGTTAAGATATGAAATTTGCATTCTAGACTAAATGCCACAAATTATTAATAAAAGGATTCTAGTAGAATCTCGGATTAATTTATTGCGATAAGGTTTGAATAAGAATGATATTAAGTTGATTAAACACAGCGATTACGCCCAAATTATTGTTATATATATATATTCTTAATATATATATTCTTCTCAAATTACAGGTTACAATAAATAATATTCCCGAAAACACAGATTAATTTATACTTTTACAATCATATTTATTTTTCCAAGTACATACAATTTTATAAAAAACAAAATAATGTAAATTTAACCAATAAAAAATAAAATAAAAATGACAATGGGTTATATTGGCCCCTTTATTTACCGGCTTGTGTGACTTTCAGAGCACGGTTTTCTAGGGCCTTTTAAACATGCAACTAGTATAAACTAGAACTTAAGAACTAGTATCTAAGAACTACTTAGAATTAAGAACTACTTAAGAACTAGTATCAAAATGATCTATAAATTATGTATGTATTTCGCTTGGTATATTAATATATTGTATAAAGTTTTCAAAATACATTATCACCAGAGAAATTAATGATGTTTAGTCATACAAACCAGGATCAGTTGCATACGAACTTTCATCGAAAAACTATTCTGTACATTTATCCTTATCACTAAAATTCCTTTCTGTTTCATTTAAAAGTGTTAGGAGCACTACTTCATACTAGGATCAGTAAATTGGATGATATTTCTGGGCCCAAATTCAAGCACCATTTGGTAAGCCTTGTTTATCACTTGGACACTAACAAGGAGGAGCAGTCTCAATGATCATACAGGAAGAAATAACTGAATTACTTTAAGAGACTTTTGCTGAAACCGGTTGAAAAAGTGCACACGTAATAAAGATCACAAAACAGGAAGCTACAGGGTCCATACATTTAATGGAACTAAAAACTGAACAGGGGTGATCGAAAGTTCATCGCTAGGGGTTTCACCGACCGCACGTCTCTAGTTATGGGTTAAATCATTCTTGTACTCATATTTTTCTGACAGACGTTTAGTATTATAAAATAAAAATAAAACGTTATAAAGTCTTTAAAGGCAAATCGAATAAATCAACATACCACCATTGAATTCCAACCCCTCATTCCCATTGTTAAATTTATTGGCTCTCCATTTTTGACCATTTGCTGGTCATCAAGGACGTCTGTTGCTGCTATTCAGGACTAGTTTTTGTCATTGAGAAAAAGTTTCAAAGTGGGTACGAAAGTCATAAGCATTTCTATTACATTATACAAAAGATATATTTAAATATGGTTTAGAATTCATGTCCAGGGAGAATTTTTTTAATTTTAAGTTTAAAAGTAAATAATAGATTACATGACTGAAAATATGATGCTAACAAATTTCCTGAATCCATGATGTGTATTATCGTTTAATATTGCGAAAGATAAATGATGTTGTAATATGTATTCTTAATTATTTAATTAATTTTGAAATTTCTTGTTTAGCAAATTACTCGTTGCAAACGTTCTATTAAATGAAATATTTTGTTTAACTTTTTTTTTTATCAACAGATGCAAATAACTCATTTAAAGTCAGTTTTTTATGGATTTTCTAAGATTTATATATCAAAATAATTTATAGATTTCCTAGATTTATATATCAAAATAATTCATAGATTTCCAAGATTTATATATCAAAATAATTTGCACGAAACAGTGTATGGTTTGTGCCTCCATCAAAGTTATTTTTATGAAAATAAAGTTTTAATAGCTATTAAGTTAAGTCAAAATTATATTTGGTTATAAAGTAAAGTTATAAAGTTGAAGTGTGAGAAAATCTCACTCTTTCCATTTATCACTGATGAAAAAATGTTAAAAAAATTATTTATTTTAAAACTAAAATTTTGAACCAAAATTTAAATATTTGACAGAGAGGGATTTACTAATTACTTAAGGTTAACGAACACACTTAAAACTTTAAAAATAGTTCAAAAGTATCAACGAAGGCTTTAAATCCAAAATTGCTTCATTTATGAGTGATGATTAAAATCATGAAAAATTCATTGCCTTACTTGACTATCACAAAATGTCTCCTTGCTGTCTCAAGATATAACAAAACGTGTCACTACCTGATTCAATTTTGGCACAAACGTCGATTTCTCGGATCGTTACATCAGTCAAGGTAAATTATAAAATCCCTACTGTATTACATAATAAGCTGGTTATAACATTTTTCTATAATATTACAAATCTGAAATTATGAACCAAAGTTTAAACACTTGACAGGGGATTTAATATTTACTTAAGGTGAACGAACACACTTAAAATTTTAAAAATTGCTCAAAATATCGAATATTTTTTATTACTTCAAAATGTTCTCTGATCCTTTAGCTTTCAAACGACACCAATATGTTGTCAATATTCGGAATATTTCTTGAGTTATAAGGACTTTTCTTGGGGAACTTTCACTTATTTTATGAAGAATGATATTTTTCCTTCATTCAAACAATCATAACTCAACAAGAAACGAGCCAAATACAATAATTTATTTATCAAAATAATCTGTATAAAACATCGGATGTTTTGTATATCAAAGTTATATTTATAGCAATAAAGTTTTAATAGCTAGTTAAAAGTTAAAATACAGAAAAAATCTCGCTTTTTCCATTCATCGTTGATGAAAAAATGTAAAAAAAAACTATTTATTTTTATCACTTGATAGAGGCAGACAACATGAAGACACATTTCAGGGAATTAGATTTTAAGATATCACGTTTCAAAAAGTATGCTGATTAGCTTATTGAATATGAATGTATTAATTAATAATTAGTGCAATATGGTATTTTTTCATTGAAACTAGTTTAAACATATATTAATGACCTGCTGTAAAAAAACTGGATATTTAAAGTTAAAATTAAAAAAAATAATGTTCTAATGTTAACGTACACTTTAAAAATAAATATATTTTAACATGAAATAGTATATCCCAAAAAGATGCAGTCTCGATATTAAAATTTAAGAAGTAATGAAATGTGTTAAATATTGGAATAAAATATTTAAAGTAAAAAAAATGTTTAAAGGGGTGGTAAATATAGTTATGTGCTCTAGTGATGATGTTGTGTTCAGTTAAATTTTGTCGCCTAAAATGTGATTTGGAAGGCGAAATGTGAAAATGATGCGATTTGGAGCCATAAGCGTAGAAAGAAAATTTAAATCTGATATGGTGGTTTTAATTTAATGTAGCCGATTTATAATACAGCGAATAGCATATTCTATAACGGTATGCCACTGAATTTTAACATATTGATTGTGAGTTAAAAGAATGTCATTTTACTAAAAATAAATGGTACTCGAAAGTACTTCGTGAACAATGCATTTTGAATCAGAGTACATGGAAAAGAAAAAAATTATGAATTTGTAATTTTCCAAAATCTGATATGTATTTTAAAGAAGGATTTTTTTTTCAGTAATATATTTTTATTTGGAAACTGAAAGCACTCTGCAATAAATTTTAAAACCTGAAAGCAAATCTGTTCTGAAATCTTCGTTTATGAAATAAAGTTTTAAATTATAAATGAAATATTCATAGTGAGTAATATAACAAATAAATTTGGTAAATAGTTATGAGAATGTGAAAGTATAAACTGGTGTCGTAAAACGGTATTTACTCACATCATTTCATGCTGACCTTTTTGTTAAAATTTAGTTCTTCCCATAAAATGCTCATATAATTTTTTAACAAGTTAAATATTTTATTACTGTTACTTTTCAATCCTTCTTCTGTAAAAATTAAAAGAATTTTTTTGATTATTTATTGCATTCTTTTAAAAAACCGAAAAGAATTTCTTTTCTGGTCTTATTGTATTGAGAGTCAGCTGCGGCTCTCAATACAACATTTGTCACTCGCCACTAAAACCTTAATTATTTGTTTCTGGAGAATATTATCAACGCGACCACAGAGTCGATACACAGCTATTATTGTTTCCGTAAGAAAAATCGATGATTTGGGAAAGCATTTTAGCCTTTTTTTCTCTTGCTTTATTCGAATGGTGGCTGAAAGCCAAATTTTCTTTCGATTAATGCGCAAATTAGCTGATTACTTCGAGTACTCGCCTTGAAATAGTATTTCACTAAATGAAGAATAATCAGTATGATATTGCGAGTAACGGGACACTTTTACTTTATATAGATATATTTGAGGATATATATGAGGCAAGATATATTTGAGGTAAAAATATATTAACTTAACTGAAATCGTCAATAGAGGCTTACGTTTCAGCTTTTGATGGTTTGCTTTCTAAAATATTTTCCGTGACACTTGACTATTGAATATTGAACAAATAAATGTATACCAAAA
>JAPMOQ010059854.1:61063-71447 GCA_026543055.1 Argiope trifasciata
CATTTGATTAACCAAAATAAATAAAAATAGCTTATATTATTCTTGACTATAATCTATCTTTGTGCTAAATTTCATCCAATTCCGTTCATCCGTTCTGGCGTGATTGAGTTAGAAACATCCAAACTTTCACATTTATATTATTAGTACAGATGTTTAGATTTTACTTTTCTTTAAATTTTACCATTTCATTTCCGCCTTTTTTAAAAAACTTTTCTTTTTTAATTTCCTGCTTTCATTAAAATATTTCGTATCTTTAGTTCACAGACATTCTGTGTAAATTCCACTTTTTGATGATATTTTCATAAAATGTTTGAAAAATAATCTTTGAAAGATTAATGGTGGTACACTTAATTAGAAGGGATTTTCATACGTTAGAACCTAAATGCTTAAACTATCATTTCGAAAGCTTCTAATGTTAAAAACGAAGTCATGGGTGCAATTTGAGTTCCAAAAGATTGATATTTCATGAATCGATGACATCCCTTCAGCTAAAAATAATTTCAATGATGATGAATGAAGGCCAATCAATATCAGTTCTAATTGCTCGTAAAATGCAAAAATCGATTTTGTAATCATCAACACGCAATCAATTTTCCTTAAATACACGGAGAAATTCTGATGAAGCTCAACAGCGTTTGACGTGAATGCTTGCGTAGAAACCCAATACAATCGATTGGGGGCAAAGGTTTTGTGAAATAAATTCAAATTTAAGAACATCTGATCCCAGCTGATCTTTTTATACAGGACCTGAATCATTGTTCATTAAATAAAAGTGATTTATAAAAACCAAATAAATTTGGTGACCTTTACGATTTTATCTCAGTTCATAAATACAAAGTAATTAAAAGTAAATAATATAAGGTTCTAATTAAGTCTTATTTTTACAAGGACTTAAAATACTTCCACCAAAATTGCGTTATTTAGGAAGAAACCAAAATGCATAGAAGTCATGAAAGTTTTTAGTTTAATTTTAAAAAGCGTTTTTAATCAAAATTTCATATTTCCTTCAAAAATGCATTATGAAGTATCTGAGAACTGTGCCATAATTAATTACACATCAATAAGCAAATAAAAAAAGTAATTTGAATATAGCTAAAACATTAAAATTATCTTTTAAAACGGTAATTCCTAGAGAAATGCGAACATTTTTTCCTTTTTTTTTACTTTTTCAACTATGGACATGGAGTTCTTTTGCTGATCGTGGTTTTACCAAAATTGATTTTACATATGCGTACTATTTGAATTGCTTTTTTAAAATTTAGAATCAGAATCAAAACGAGAAATGTAGAATATTAGAATATTATTCGTATTTAGTGCAATCAGAGTTTCGAGAAAAAAGTTGTTGGCAATTTCAGAAGATGGAATAGGCATTTATTAATTATAAATTCGAAAAATTTGTACAATTCAATAGACAATCGGTATTGAGAGATTTAAGGAATTCAGGCAATCTTCACATTTTAGATTAGCATAACTACAAGAATCTTTGCGATTGATATCTTAATAATATAATGTTGTTGACACTTTAGAATACACTGAAAAGTTTTATATCGAAAATGCATGAGGATGCTGAGCAACTTTATAAAACTCATTTAAAATGCAAATATATTCGTCTACACTACCTCGGTTCTGAATATTTCAAAACTGCAGCTGCCGAATTTTATTTTTCTTTCTCGTATACGAAGTACAAGATGGTTATAATAAAAGTGTTTGAAGGATTGTAAAAGAAAAACTTCTTGGAGTATGTTGAAGAAATTTGGTAAATGTTATATTTACAACATGGATAAATAACTTACATTATGAAAAATCAGTCAAACTTTTTGCCATAAGTGGCGTTCTTAATGACAATAATGGCATTGCAATACTGCAAAATTTTAATTTTATACGGATATAATGTTAAAATGTAACAAGATTTAGTCGCCCAAGGTTTTGATTAAATCCTTGCAACACTTCTGCGCTTACAACTCGCTGATCCACTAACACTGAATAAATTGCTTCACTTCCATCCACAACTTTCTGATTCACGGATTTTCTTCCTCTAGTTTCAGGGAGAGCTCCAAGTTCAAATGAATTAATCATTTTCTTTAAGCCATTCGCAGATATCGGTCCTTTTTCTTAAATTAAGATGGGGATATTCTTTCGAAGCAATTCTACAATTGGTATAGATTGATAATATTCTCTAATAGAGCACGTTGTACCTTTCACAAAGACATGTCTATAGTTTAAAGATACAAGATGTTCAAGATCATAATGATTTTAAAATTGAAGTGATATTCAATTTGAAATAGGACAGAGCTAAAACAAACTTTATAATATCTGCAGTGGCATCTAGCGCAAGGAAATGAACTAAAGCTTTTTATTGTTGCATGTTCTAAATATTACATATACCAAATTACTTTACCGTGCTTCAAGAAGTTTTTCTTTTAGAATCCTTCAAATACTTGAACTTAATTATACTTACCATGTACTTAGAAAGTATTGTAATCACTAAAACCTTAAAATCAGCGATTTTGAATAATTTCGTTGGTTTAAACCTCTCCAAGTTTGCTTTCAGAGAATAATCAAAGTACCATAAGTGCGAAAAAACGAATTTTTGGTACTCTGTTCTTCCTTTGATCCGAGGAAAACAAAACTCCTAAACGCTTTCATTTGGACAGATGTAATTAGGCATCCGGTCTTTATTTAAAATCTGCAAATTTTTGTTACATTGGGAACAAACTCTCTTCAAAGGAATTGTGCCTGTCTGGTTATTCGAATATAAGTTAAAACGATAACTGCAAAACTAAGAAAACTAAATGGATAAATTCAGAACAGAAATTTATCATTATAGTACAGACAGTGGTCAATTTTCGAGCCATATCCAAAGAGAAGTTGATCGTCTGTCGATTTACACTTCAGGTAACATATAATCATGATTATTCAAAAACGGAATAAGCTTAAACATATCCACTTTACCCCAATTTCTGACTATAAATGTCACTCTGTGTCAAAATTCTTTTTCTAACTATTGGGAAAAGCGTGTCTAAAATAGAAATCCAATTTTCTGGTTTTATAATTCTCATTGGGATATTAACCACCAAAATATTATGTCAGGATGCTAAATTCCCACCAAAGGTTAGTATTTCATAGCTTGTTTGCAAATGCGTTTTCTGATATAACACCTTTATCAAAGTGTAGTCGAGAAAGATTTGGGGAGATCAGTCTCACTGGTTTATTTTCGGTAAATATATCCTTCAAGCCGAATTATTTATATACATGATTTATTGCTTTCTTCAATTGTTTGTGTTTGATATATCTTTTCAATTTAAGTTGCTTGTCGAACAAGCAAAATCAAATTTACACGATTTTCATTTTTATAGGTTACAGACAATGCTGATTTGATTAGTCCAGAAATTGTTATTTAATTTGTGCTTCATAGAATCAGAAGAAATCGTGGTGACTTTCTGGTAAAATTTGGCTTTACAGACAGTTGTTTCTAGTTTCAAAAGTCTAATGGGACTATTGCCCATCACACACATGAGTGCCGAGTTAAGATCAAATATCCTTTTTCCAGTGAAGCATTTGAAGGAAGCCTACTCTAAAATTGCTCATTAAACAATAATTCGAACTTGCGAGATCTGTCCACAAAAAGTCTTCTGATGTTTTTTAAAGCCAGACTTTACCTGAATTAAGGGGAAAGTATTTATTAGTACAGACTAAGTATGAATTACGTAATAATTAATTTTTTTATAAATGCTTTATTTTTACAATGCTTAAATTTTTGTTATCTGAAAAGCCGAGAAAAAATTTTGCTTTGCAAAATAATTCTCAGCTTGTTTTTTTGTTTCTTTTATTCCCTTGCTTAATAAATTTACTTCAAAAATGTGTTTGATTCTTAAATTTTACATTAAAATCCATAAACCTGTTCTTAATTTCTTATTTCAGGTAAATGAATTATTAAACAATCTAAAATATAAATATTTCTTATGAAATGCGGCAAAATTATCGAAGCACACTGCTGTGACTTGCGAGGCCAAAATTTTAACAACTGTGTATCGAATCTTAAAGAGGAGCTGAACCGAATTCTGTGCGGATTAGGGACCTAAGAGATTCGCTCCCTATACAATCTCTTCTCCTCTAAAACCTGAATATCCTCTTAAGATGGATCAAAGCCCATGCTGATTATCGGGGTAATGAAAAAGCAGATATTCTTGCAAAAGCTGCTATTATCGAAGATGCTCCAAAACCTCGGTGTCATCTTAATCCTTTATTTACAGATCGTACTTAAAAGTACCATTTAAATCTAGCTTATATGTTTACTATATGACAATTTTCGGTGATGGTATTCTAAAGAACACTGAGAAGGGAATTCAAATAACATGAAGTCAATATAAGATAAAAGAAAGAATTAAAAATATTCAATTAGTAATTAAATTAATTTCGATATCTCTGTTAATGATATTTTTTTTCTTGGGTTCTCTGGGATTATTCTGCAAAGGAAACAAAATTTCTGGTGAAAAAATGAAGATGAAAAATGGATTACAACATAATTCAATAAATAAAGGATTAAACAACATCTACAGAAAATATTTTTCAGAAAATGACAAAATCTTTGGGTTAATGGAAATACAGGTTTCTCTGTTTATAAAGTCACCAATACAATTAAATGGCACCCACTCTCTTGAACTCATGAAGAAATCCTATATGTCACAGGACATGGTCCATTCCCGTCTTTTCTTCACCGTTTCCATTTAGCAGAAGATGACCACTGCTCTTGTGGAGAAATCAGCAATCCCATTCACTTTAAGACATCATGCCCTTTCACTCTTTCATGGCATCTCAGAAAATCCTCATCAATGCTAGAAACTCTAAGGTACAAAAGAGTCCTTAAAAACCCATCTTCCAAAAGAAGTAATAAGCATGACTAGATTCCTAATTGATCAGGAAGAGCTGCTTAACTTTCCAGTGGGCGCTGCCGTCATACCAACATGAAAAGTCGCGCGTATTTCTCACATACGCTATAGGAAAATGTAAATTTTCAAAAACGTAACTATTAAAATTATATTGTAAATGGCTTATGATTAATAAATACAATCACTTAAAAAGTTTTTTACTGAAAAAAAAAGCAGAAACAATATAAAGGTAGGTTGCAATAGCAATATAAAATGAACACAATGAATTGATTTAAAATTAATTCAAATGAAATTGCCGATATTTTGATAGAAAAATTTGTATATAAAATATAGAAGTGCAAAAAATACAGAATGTATGTATAACAATGAAATTGTAATTGACAGTTAGATATGAAAAGAAAGAATATAGTTTCATTGTTATTTCATTGCAACCCTGAAATTAGAGCAAATGTGTTTAGTGTGCTCCAAATATATAAATTTCTGTCAAATCTCACAACTGAACCTGGCGATTCTAGTCCAGTTTTCTTTTCGGTAGAGTTTGCATCTTTTTTTCCCTGACGTTGCATCTTCCACTTCTTCAATACCTAGTTCGGCTTTTCTCTTTAGCACCTTTCATTTTAGCCCACTTTATAGAGACGTGGATGCTTTTTTTTCAACATTTTCTTTCGTACGTGCATTTGCCAGCTGTCGCCAGTCTAAAACAATTACGATTTATTTGTAAAATCATAAAAAATCAGATGTGACAAAAACTTAAATGAATGGTCACGTGTATCTCTAAAATACAAATATCTGATCGGAAGAGACCTATTAGCACCACAAACTTGCAACGACAACTGAAAGTAGGTCAAAGGGAGGGGGAAAATAGCCAGGGACAGGCGTTCCCAGCGCCACCAGATTCAAAGGTATCAAACGAAATTCATTTCTAGTGTATCTCTCACATACGCGCACCCGCTGGAAGGTTAGGGCAGTTTGTACAAGAATTTTAAAATTATATTGAATTTATGTAAAATAAGCCAAACTTTGTAAGTGTAAGCAGTGTAAAATGTTGCGAAGAAAATAAATGATGGCGGAATGCAGAAGGCAAGAGATATTATAATATACATGCATATTATGCATATGGGGATTATGTGCATTTACACCAAATTTGAAATATTGGGAGGACTGAAAATGTGTTTGCTAATTGCTAAAATGATTAAGAACGGATTGAGATAACACTTTGCTCCCTGAAAGTGGCCAAGTTGGAAGAAAAAGCAGAAAATAATTAGATAGGTTATTGAAAGTATTTTTTGAAATACTTTTATAACGAAAAAAAAAAAATGCAGTTTTTTTTTTAATTCTAATTTGGTCACTTTTTACAGTACATAGAGGGTTTAAATTGATTGGCCCTAAAAGGTATTATGGTCCAACAATGATTAAATTTTTTACGAGGAGAAAACGAGAAAACTTTCAAAATCCAACTCTTTGGAGACACCTTTTGAGCGTCGATGTCCGAGATTTTCTTGAATCCTTGATTAGAGAGCATTGTGCGAAAGAATCCCCTGAGGTACGGACTCCCTTGAAAAATTTTCTATCAGAGAATTTCTTTAATTTTAAATCTTTCCTTCTTTCCAGTGCAGTCTTCTTATACCAAGTCCTCATTTGCTTTATCTGGTAAGTGTAAAAATCGTGCCATGGAAATTGTTACGAACCTGTAATTTTACTTCTCAGCGTGAATAGTGTCATCATAAGAAAGACTGATTCACAGTCATCTGTATTGGATGCTGCTGGATGACGCCTTATCGATTCCCAGAGCTTGGCGATAAACTTGGCGTCGAATTTGGTGACGACATGGGTGATATGAATAATACTCTCAACTTCGAGAATTTTGTCGAACCGTTCATTAGAAACCGTGATATGTTTAGATATGTCCTGCCTCATCCAGAAGATCCTAGTCCCTCATCCTGGGAACTATTATAGCCCGGTGCTCTTTAACTGCGAGTAGTCATGGATAGACGTCGTGAATTGAATACTAGTCGTAAATTGGACGTCGTGAACTAAAGTCGTCAAGAGGATCGTGAAGCATCGGCGGAGTGCTGAATTGATGTATGTCTTATCTTGTCACACGACGGGATACGGCGCACATCTGTCATGTAAAGTAGTGAGTTTGCATCTAATCAGAGGAGTTTTTCAGCCTTCTGGAGAGACCATAGAGCGAAGCTCCAAGGATCCTCTCCACTGCTGAATCCTGTCTGGCCGCTCTGTGTGCTGTGGATGTTGTTTCTACGAGTGGGATACTGTCTTTGTTGTGTGCTGCTGTGTGTTCATCTCGGCTATAAATATTTTTATTTTTCATCTTTGTGCTTCATGTCAATAAACGCTGTCAATGTGTTTTTTAAAATACTAAAGGACTCATCATCATAGAAGACTTATCATACACATCATCATCATGAAAGACTCATCATACACATCATCATCATAGAACACTCATCATACACATCATCATCATGAAAGACTCATCATACACATCATCATCATGAAAGACATATAATCATCATAAAAAACTCATCACTCATTACACAAAATAAATCCGACGGTGGTAAAGTCTTTAAAAATGTGCACTGTAATCTAGATGGAATATTTCAGTCCTTTAACACCTTTAAATATTTTGTGAAACATTTCGTGTCACGATATATCAGTACTGATCTCCTCATATATGAAAGGAGGGATATCAGCGTTACATGTATATTTTATGATTCACGATTCATGATTCATGTATATTTTATGTACATAAGTCAATGACATTCACTTATGTACTATTAACCCTTGTGATATTAAATATGACATGTATACAAGGAATTCATAATATTTAAGAGATTTTATTTAATTAAATTATAAGAACACAACAGAATTAGCCTAAATCAGTTTGCTTACACCATGTTTGTAAACCGAATATTACTCTTCACCGAATAAATAAAATAATGCGAAATTTGCTTATCTATATAAATAAAAATAAGTGTTTGTTTATGTATCTCTTATGTTCTGCCGTACTTCTCATCCGATTGAGATGAAACCTCGAATACTTATACACTTGCGGGATGGTTATGAGCATAGTAAAATTATATAATGTTTTAAACTTTTTTTTTATCTCTTTCCCGCATCTATTAACCAATGGTTAATCGCCAAATAACTCGCCAAAGAGACACAGCAGATTAAGTAACGATACTAAATTCAAGATAGGGATTAATATTTCGTAGTTGTTGTACTTAAATGTTATGTAAGTCGTTCTCTGAGATAACAACATTATTTGAGAGCATGCGAGAAAGTTTTAGGGAAACTAATCCTATAGGATTGAAATTTTAATTAAAAATTTAATAAAACTAATGTTATTTTGCAATGACTTCCGAAAATATTAGAGTGTTCAAATTTTTACATCATTTTAACTGTAAAAAATGAATTCAATTATAGCAACAAATTTATGGTATAAATATATTTTATGCCATAAATTTGTTTAACTTTAATTAATTTTAAGAGAAAATATTGTAATGAAATTTTCTAACATAAAACTTAAGAATTCTGATCGAATATTATGCGAATCACGAAATACAATGAATAGTTTATTTCAATACCATTCTGAAAGAACACCATTTACAATTCTAAAAGAATATACAAATTTAATTTATAAAAATGAATATTGTAGAAGGAAATTGTAGAATGAAATAATAAATGAATATTGTAAAATGAAATAATAAATCTAGAAGAAATTCTATTTACGCTTCTCTTTTATTTATTCCTCAGTTTCAATGAATGTATTCATTGCAAACAAGAAAATAACCATTCTTCCTATCATTCTTAATCGAACAAGAGAACTATTTCAAATTTCAAATGATATTTCCAAGATTATTTCTTCTGTGGCAGCAACACGCCGGGTACCAGCTAGTGTATACATAAGTTTTGTATTCAAAATTATGGAAGTAAAAATAAATATCACTAATGATACTATTTTTCATAACTAACTTCCTTACTCCATCGATGAAAAAGAATGAATTTTTTTTACACATTCCATTACTCATTAACATATACTGATGTAATCGTATTTAGTATTTTACCTAACTAATGTCTATTAAAAAAGAAAAATTACTGCTTCAATAAATTCTTATAGTTCATAAATGTAGAGAAAAATAATTAAAAAGTTTTTTTTTGATATTCAGAGTATTCCGTTAAATAACTTTGGAAGGACTCAAAATACTGCAGAAGAACTGGAAAAAAAATTAATATGATAATAAAAAAATTAATTCACATTTATGAAAAAATTCCTCTGGAGCGTATTTTGGTTTTAATCTCTGAAGAGAGCAGTAATAAAGTAATTAATTTTTTTTTTTGAAAAAAAAAAAAACGTTAATGTTAATACCATGCAAAAATGAAAAGTGCATCATCATTTTTTTATTTTGGTAATAAAACCAAAACATTTGATCAAAAAAAATCAAGAAAAAGTCATAGTAACTAACTAATTTTTCTTTTGAAAAAAGGAAAACCTAAATATTTAAAATGATTCTTCTCTTGGTAGATATATTAATTTTTTTTTGATTTCTCATCCTTAATTATGATTACACATTTAATTTTTTTCATTAACAATTAAAAATAAAGAAAATATTTAATTTTAAGAGAACTATGAATCACCATTTACTGTTTTATTAGTTATATTTCTCATTAAAAAACTAAAACTTTATTTTTTACTTTATCTATGGATAAAATAAGTAAAATGAAATGATTAATCACATATCCCATTAACACTTTAAATTTTAGAGGAAATTGGATTTTGTTGAAGATAAATAAATTCACTGAATAACTTACGAGTTTTCAGAGAGGATTAAAATTTTGTCATAAGTATTCTGAATAAAGCATAAAGACAATTCTTGAAAATTAAATAAAAAAAGAATAAGAAGAATTTTTTTTATCAATATGTATGTTTAAGAATTTGTTGACAAGGAATCTTAGCACATTTATTTTAAAACTAATTATTTGAAAAAATGCGTCTTAGATTGTTATGTTTTACTAAATCCAGAGAAACATATATTTCACAAATTTAGATATCTGATAAGCTGCTTTAAATGATGAGTAAAAATGTCACATAATGTCACATTTATTCCATTCTTATGAATTATTTTAACGTTGACGATAATTCTTAAGGATGGAATAAAGAGTTGATTTACAGAATAAAATAAAAAAGGAACAATAAAAAAATTATTCCTTTCATTCTTTCAAGTAAATTTAATTGTATTGTTTCCATCTGTAAAATTTCTTCAGCCTTTACTTACTTTGCCAGCCTGGTCTTCATAACCTTTAATACCAAAGGTAACCCCGCCAAACACTTTTCCACTTAATTATAATAAGAATTATGAAAGCCGACATCCTGGCATAGGGGTAGCATGTCTTCCTAATGTTTTGGGCGCCCCGGATTCGAGTCCCGGTTCGAGCATGGTTGTTCTATCTGTGAGTAGTGTGAAATGCCCCCTTTT
>JAPMOQ010059854.1:71457-90998 GCA_026543055.1 Argiope trifasciata
CGTGTTTTCCTAGTGTTCTGGGCTTCCCGGATTCGAGTCCTGGCTCGGGCATGGTTGTTATTTTGTATTCTATCTGTGAGTGTTGTGAATGTACCCCCTTCTAAGAAGGGGCTGTGTAAGCGAATGTGAAGTATGTGGTAGCTAAGCTGTACTTTTGGTCCTAGTTGGCACTACTGAAAAACAAGGGGCGCTTATTTCGGCTTAGAATTGCTGACAGAAATCAGCGGACTTGTCAATGACAAGATTCATTGGAAATAACAACAATTATAAAATCAAACCATTAGGGTGTGCATTTAAATTAATTCAGAAAAAAATTGTTGTTAGTCGGAATGGAAAATCAGACCATGATGCTCTTATGCTCGATTGATTTATCAACCTGATTTTGTAACAAAATCTTATACAAGTTATTGTCTGATTTGGTTTTAACTCCAAGATTTTCAAAAGATTTTAAATAGAATATAATGTGGAATCTTATTTTTATACTTGTTGCAATACTTCTTAACAAATATATAAATAGAAAATCATATTATATCATATCTGAAAAACGCTTAACTAAAATGCCGAACGTAAATCATAGATCTAGAAAATCAATGAAATTCGAAAATAAATAAGTGACTTTTCTTATTTTTACTCAAATCTTTTTCTGATTTCAATGTTAAATGTGAGATCTCCTAAACATTAGAAATAATTCCATAAAAATTATAAAAGACTAATGAATTAAAATTGGAATTTCATACGAGCTCACATTTTTACTTTCCATACATTTTTCATTGAAAATATTGTGTTTATATATTAAAATATTTTTAAGTTTTTTTTTTACCATATATAATTTATAATCTTTTAGAAAATAAAGTCATAAATTTTCTAAACGTTAGAAGTAATTCCATTAAAAATTAGAAAATACCTACGGATTAAAAGTGAAATTTCATACGAGTTCACATTTTTACTTTTCACACATTTTTCATTAAGAATATTATATTTATATCTTAACAGAATTTTAGATTTTTTTACTTAACATTTATTTGAAATTACAATAGAATTATTTGAAATTACAATAAGGTTCATTGTGATTTATTCTAATTTATTAAACATGCTTTATGGGAGAATAACTTGCACCGATAATACTAATATTTTATACTTAAATTCTTCAAAACTGTTATTATTTTGTATGAAAATAATGGCTTATACCTAATGAAAATAAATTCAAGTAATATTTCTTATTTAGGTAATTACTGGAATCCTATCTTACCAAACATATGTTATTTTATTAGTATTTAAGAAGCTAATTAAATTAGGTTTTAAGAAGTTAATACTGCTCAAAGAAGTTATGTTTTTAATACTGGTTAAGGTTACGTACACACTTGAAACGTTCGAAAACCGTTCAAAATATCGAATATATTTTTTTTGTTTCAAAACTTTTTCTATTACTTTAACTTTCAAGCGATACCAAGATTTTGTAAATATTCGGAATTTTTCTCGATTTTTCTTAAGGTATTTTCACTAAAAACTCTAGTTTCGATCTTTTTAAAATTCATTTTATGAAGAATGATATTTTCCCACTATGTTGCTTTATTCAAATAATCATAACTCAACAATAATTCAATCAAATACAATTATTTATATATTAAAATCATTTGTGTGAAACAGTGAATGTTTTGTTCCTCCATCAAAGTTATATTTAAAGAAGTGAATTTTTAATAGCTGTTGAAAAGTTAGAATTATAAAAAAAGTCTCGCTTTTTCTATTCATTGTTGATGAAAAAATGGTTTAAAAAACTACATATTTTCATAACTTGATCGAGACAGACAACGTGAAGACTCATATTAGGCATCATTACCAACTAGAATTGGGTGTTTGTTCAAATTCGAATTTAAAGTATCATGTTTCACAAAATATGCTAATGAACTCTTTAAATATTAGTTAAATAATAATTAGTATAATATGGTTTTTCTCACTGAAATGAGTTTAAACATATCGGTGAAAAAACTGGATTTTTAAAGTTAATATAAAAAAAATTCTTCTAAAGTGGACGTACACCTTAAAAATTTACAAAATCTACCTGTCAAAAACAACTAATTAACTATAGGAAATTAAAAATTACGCCTCCATGGAATAACTGAAATTGCATTTTTCCTTGAATGGCATTATTTTGAAAAATATGAACTCATTAATAAAGAATTTGTGCAGAGAACATTAAGTGGTTAAAAAATCTGTCTTTAAATGAATAGATTTATACTTATATTTATGTAATTGGTTCCTATATCAAAGCAATAAATCTTAAGGTATCCACCAACGTTCGAGGGAAACTTTTTGAAAAATTGGAATTTTTAAAAAACAATTTTACACAATGATATATAAATGTATTTTCAATTATATTGCAAAATATTATAAAAATAACAATTTTTTTTGAAAAGATATCATTTTTCGTGAAATAGGAAAATTGGTTGTAAATTTTAATGAAATTGAATCAAAATGGTTAACACTTTACCCAAAATGGTAATGCAGCAAACCTATTTTTCTTTGCATACAAGTTATAGAATATGATGATGAAGGAAATGAACTAAAATCTAATATAAATTTTGGGATGCAAAAAAGTTATGGATAAAAAAAAAATACGTATATATGCATTATTTCCCATAAATTAAAAAATTCATATTTCTAAAAACACCTGCAAATGATAAATCATTTCAACAACAATCTAATTTTTGGTTCATTTCATTGCCCATATTATTTTAAACGCACACTGAAATGGTTATGTAAATATATGTATTAGATTTTGAGACATCATGTTAATGGTGGATAATATTTTTGAAAATTAAAATTGAAATTAAAGACAAATTTTAGCTAAAAAATGCGTGACCTTCCTTTTCCTACAAAAGATAAACTGTTTTGAAAGAAGAAAATAGGAACTACAAGAAATAACTATTGAATATAAATTCCCAAATGCTCTCGATAACAGGTGTTTTTAACGTAGCTGGATACCTTAAGTACTGAAACTCTTCCTTAGAAATAAATATGCTAAAGATAATCTTCCACACTATTCCATTGTGCCATCCTTCCATGAGGAGATCATTTCTCAGAAGCGGACTATTTCTGCTAATAATACCTCCGCCATTTTCCCAGAAGTATATTAGAAGGAAGATTAGTGATGAATGTGGCCGAGCTAATCGCGTCATCTGCTTGACCAGTGGACAGCGATTCGGGTAGAGTCTTATTAGCGCAATGATAAATTCATGATGTTGTCCGATACATGAATGCTGTAATAAATCTATCCTAGTAATATTGTAGAGCAATTAAGTAGTCGTATTATTTATTATATGTGATAAATAAAGGTTTTTGTCTAATTTTTTTCTCCTTTTAACTGTGCTTCGTGCTTATATGAAGATAAATTTCAGTGATCTAGTTATAGACAGTTTTCTTAAAAAATAACATTACAATATAATAACATAAAAAAGAATGAAAAAGTCTCTATTTAAGGTATCCAACAACGTTAAAAACAAGTCTCAAAACTTTAATTTTCATAAAAATTTTTCATAGATAAAATGATATTTCAAAAACTAATAGAGGTATTTACATAAACATTTCAGAGAGTGTTTTAAACTATACTGGCAATGAAATAAAAAGAAAGTTTCATTGTTGATCAAATACTTTTTCATTTATAGGTGTTTTTAGAAAAATTAAGTTCTAAATTTATGGAAAAAATGCGTACAGGCGTATGTTTTTACCCATAACTTCTTTGCATCTCAAGAGTTTTCTTAGATTTTGGTTCATTTCATTTCTTTTTATATTCTATAACTTGTGTACAAAGAAAAATAGGATTGCTGCATCACAATTATGTATAGAGTGTTAACCGTTTAGGTTCAATTTCATTCAAATTTACTACACATTTTCCTATTTCTCAAAATATATTACATTTTCAAATCATTTTGTCGTATTGATAGCATTTTGTAATATAATTTACGATGCATCTAAAAATTATAGTTTTTAATATTTTTATAAAATCAAATTTTATTGAATCTGTTCGCGTGAGTATATAATTTGAAAGTCTTTTTGCCGGCTGATTGAAAATAAAAATTTATATGAAGATACTGTTCTAGTTATAAAATCACATGCGAAATGAATTTCAGCAATTTAAGTCATTGTGTTTATGAGTTAGAGCTTTTAAATACAAGAGAAATAGAGACTAATAGTATCTGAGCAAAAATGAATCAAAAAGACGTAAGGAATATAAACTGACATTATTCTACACATTAACACATATGAATAAAAGTGATGAAAAAATACAGGTGAAGTGAATGCTCAAAACTACAGTTGCAGTAGAAATAAATCAAATAATGATTAATACTTTTATTGCTAGCTAAGAAGAAAGATCTTTAATAACAATTTTCTCATAAAATGGCCTTTTTATTATCTTAAGGCTAAAAAATTAATGTATTAATGATATCGATTTCATTTTTGTACAATTTATTATCTTAATTTTAATAGCATTCAATTTGATGCACAATCAGTAGCAATGTTTTTAATTTCTCTGATAGAATTCAGATTCATCTATTAAAAACTGTCTTTCAGTTGTGATTTTTAAAATTATACATACATTTTTAATTTGCATCAGATTTTATGCATTGAATTCATGCTTTTCAGCTGTGCAAAAAGCATTCAGAAATGTGTTTTTAACAAGTACATTTTTTAGTTATTGTTCAAAAGCCTTAAACGCCAATAATATGGGCGATCAACTCAAAACGGTTTATTGTAATAGAAAACCAAATAATAGACCAAGGTTAAAATAAATGGAAACTTTCAGAAGATATAAAAGGAAAATTTATGTCACAAAAAAAATAGATGTACAAAAAACATCTCTTTTTTCCATATTATGAGAATTTGTTTGACATCTGTTTATAAGTGCTAACAAAATCTAAGAAATATTGAGTGATATGAAGGTAAATATTAAATTATATTTTTTTAAAGGTGTAAAACAGAAAGGACTATAAATATCATAATAAAAGAAAAGGAAACTATAAATATTTTTAAATAAGGCTTGGCTTAAATAAATGGTGAATGAAAAGTATTATTATGGGACTAATAATCTATACTTATAATAAAGCTCAATGTGTGTGTGTGTGTGCGTGCGTGTGTGTGTGTGTTGGCGCTCTACAGGTCAGACCCTTGGACCTACAGCTACCAGATATGGTGCATGTATACCTTGGAGGTCCGGAATGTTCACCTCGGAGCCCTTTTTTTGAATTTTTTTATTAGAATTTGAATTAAAATTTAAGGGAAATTTCGACGTTTTCCCGCTATAACTTCCGAAAATATTATCGGAAAAACATGATTTTTACATCAATTTAAAGATTAAAAAATTAGCTTTTTAATGGTATCAGTGTTTTAATGTATAATTTAAGCTACTATTTTTAACGAATTTTTAAAGAAATATTTTAACCATGTTTTTTTGTCACGTGACTGGATAAAATAAAAGAATGCCGGAGGTTCGAATAAAAAAAACTATCATCGCAAATAAATCTAAAGAAATGCAACTTTCAGCACGTGACGGATAAAATAAAAGATATATAAAATGTGATACTTTCTAAAAAAATAAATGCAAAGCAAAGATTTCTATAATCGCTTGCAATATCTAAATCATTAATTCAATAAATCTTCTTTATTTACGGTAAACCTGATTGAATTTAGACAGGATATGCATTGAAATCCCGACTTAATGGCATATTTATGTAATCGTTTGCAATATTTGTATCATTAATTCAAATTTTTTTTCCATTATAAAATGTGATAGTTTCTGAAAAAATAAATGCAAAGCCAATTTATCTGTAATCGTTTGCAACATTTAAATCATTTATTGAATAATTTTTTTCCCTTTTTCGCTTTCTTTAAAAAATATTTAATATTTTGTCAACATCACCGAAAAAAAAAATCTAGATCACATTACTCATGGCGAACCAGCTAGTTGCCAAAGGCTGCTAGTTAATGATAAGTATTAATAATAATTCTGGACAAATGATTTCTGACGAATTAGCAGATCTTTTTGGTTTGTGGTACCTATGAATAATTTATAGCTTTTACAAGCATCATTCTGATAAATAATCTTTTAAACACATCATAAACCCTTTATAAGTTCAAAAATGATGTGGGTGATGATGATGTCGTGTCCATGTTTCCACGGAAAGTGGGTTCTGTAGCTTCTAAGGGTAAAGACCCCTGAACACCCAGAGGGCAGCAGACCGACTTCTAGCTCAAATGAAAGTGACACACACATTCACTTGCACAATCCTTTTTTACAGGGGGGCACTTTCATACATCTCACAAATAAGACACAAAACAACCATGTCCGAACCGGGACGATACGCTACCCCTATGCCAGGACGTCGGCAATGGATGTGGGTATCTTATGGACAGTAAGCTATTCCTTAATATGATTTGACTTCTGAGCATGTATCTTTATATATTTTATTAATTCGTTCAAGCTAGTTATAATAGGGGTTTTGTGCATTTCTTAGAAAATATCAGGACCCCAAAAATAGATAGCAACAACTGAATTTGAAATCTTTTTTTAATATTTAGAAATATCAATTTTTAAATTGTTATTATATCTAAGATTAATTTAAATTGTTATTATATCTAAGATTAGTTTAAATTGTTATTATATCCAAGATTATATCAAGATTTTTTAAATTGTTATTACATCTAAGATTATATCTAAGATTTTTAAATTGGAATTATATATGTGATTAATTTAAATTAATCTTATATCTAAGATTAATTTAAATTCTTATTATATCCTAGATTAATTAAATTGTTATTATATCTAAGATTAATTAAAATTGTTATCATATCTAAGATTATATCTCTGCAATTGTATCTAAAACTTTTGTCAAACATTGAAAAATAATTATTTTTGGATTAATTTTGATTAACTGGGAGGGATAACCTCCTAAAAAGGCATCTTGAATGTTAAATTCAAGCAGATCATCGATATATTTGAAGGTGAAAATAATATTTAAAACGTGCCTCTTTACAAAATGTCAAATGTTTAAAATACGTGTCCTTTCAAAATGAAGAAAAATATTGATCAATAGAAGCAATTCTTGCAGACGTAAAATCTTACACAGTAAACTAGTTACTCTTTCCATTTTGATTCAGCCTCACTCTATGTTCAATTCCTTCTTTCTTTATTTAAGGTATCTGACTAAGTTCATAGGAAATTTTTTGAAAAATTGAATTTTTTTAAAAACAATTTAAAACTATTGTTTTCATACGTATTGTCAATTATTATACAAAATACTTTTAATACAACAAAATTATTTGAAAATATAATATATTTTCAGAAGCAGGAAAATTTGTAATAGATTTTAATGAAATTTAACAAAAGCGGTTATCACTCTACACAAAATTGCAATGCAGCAATTCTCTTTTTCTCTCTACACAAGTTATAGAATATAATGATGAATGAAATGAACTGAAATCTAAGAATCATTTTAAGATATAAACAAGTTATGGGTGAAAATATACATATTGTTATGAACGCGTAGTTTTGCTTTCCCGCTCTGATACTATCATCGCAAGGAAGAAAGTTTAACAGTAATATGTATGAAATAGTGAATGGGTGTGACATCAAAGGTCCCAAGGATTGGCGACCATTTGGCGACGAATTTGGCGACAAAATGGAAAGTACCTGAAACATCGAGAATTTTCCCGATCCGTCCACTAGGAGCCGAGATCCAGCTAGAACGACCCTGATTGGTCCAGAAAATGTTAGCCCCGCCTATCAACGGTATATATAAGGAAGAGGGCTGCAGGTCAAGTCGAAGCGGGAATCGGAGAGTAGTAGTCGAGTAGTGAAGTCAGGGAGTGTGACGCTGAGAGCAGAGTAGTGTGGTTGTTTTTTCTTGAGCTCCAGGAAACGCTGAATACCCTTGAGTCTTCCGTCTCTAGCAAGCCGCCCAACTCGTCCTTTTTAGGATCTGCTGTGGGAGGGCGGAGCTTCCCAACGATGGATGAAAACAATGGTTCAATGATGATGGATGCCACGACCAGTGACACTCATACCAAGGACTATTCACCTGGAAACGATATTATGGCCTTTTCTAAACTCTGTAATGAACTAATTGCAAGCAAGAAAGATATAAAATTCCGTCAACTAAGAATACAAGCCATCCTGAAAATGATTGACGAATCCCCAAAGAGTCCAGAAGCATCACAGCTTGCTGCAATTGTCGTAAATCTTCAACATCAAGTCAACCATCTCCAGCAAAGGGTAAGTGAGATTGGTTCTTGTCCTGTAGTTAACTGTGTGCATCATACCCCCAAAACTATTTCTAACAAAAATAATGCTAAAAGATCAAGGAATCCCAATGACAATGATGAATTAAACTCTAAACGCAACGCAAATAAAACAATAAAAATAGACAATAAAAATAAAACTAAAACTTCTAAAATTTCTGACGAAAACGAATTTAAATATCCCCCAAAGAGATTGACTGCGAAAATCACAACCAAAACCAAAGAAAATGACAATGACTCTGTCATTAATGACAATACATACCAAAATTTGGAAAACCTTGACATCGACGATGATAACGTCGAAACCTTGAACATAACACCCAGACCTCCCCCAATTTTGCTTAATAGAACTGAAAAATTTATTGATGACCTCGGATTTATAAATGAAAAATGCTTCCCTATTGAAAGCAAATTAGGTGGTCCATACATAAAATTTTTTGTTAAGGATGATGAGCAGCATAGAGAGCTCACCAAATTCTTAAAACTCAACAACCTGGACTATTTTATCATCACCCCCAGATCGAGTGGTCCGCTCAAAGTTATTATAAGAGGTTTACCCACTAATATCAAAACTGAAACCATCAAAGAAGCCCTAGAAACAGATTGTCAATTTAAAGTTGACAAAGTCGCTCATCTAACCAGGTTCCGCACCAAAGACCCACTATCATTATTCCAAATTACTCTTCCTAGCATTGATATTAACAAGCAAATATGGAATTTGACTTCCCTCCTTTACCTCAAAATAAAAGTCGAAAAATTTGTTCGTAAAACTGGTAGTATCCAATGTTTCAACTGTAACTACTGGCACCACAGTGCAGCTGCTTGCCATATGAAACCAAGATGCATCAAATGTGGTGGTGAACATCACAAAGATCAATGTACTGTTGCACCTGAAAAACCAGTATGCATTAATTAAAGGTAAAGATGATTATGCCTCATACAGAGGCTGTGAAAAATTTCCTAAACCTGCCAGAAACAACATTAAAACAAATAAATACACTACCCCTAATCTTTCTTATGCCAAAGCAACCCGCAATGAACTCTTCCAAATTGAACATTCCCCCTCAGATAAAATGTCAAAAAAAAAGGCTACATTAACAATGTCCAAGCAGAAGTTTACACCCCTATGCATGACTTTTCGGCACTTGAGGGTATAAAGTATGTAATTTGTGAATTTAAAAACCTTTTCAATGGACTAGACATCCTGGATGTAGTAAAGAAACTTAAAAAAGCTACCAATGAAATTGATAAAATACAAATCTTTCTTAAATTGATGCCCCTATTTTATAACTCTAACAATGAATGATGTCTTCAGCCCCTGGACTCTCACTTATTTACTGAAACGCCAATGGCCTTAAGGCAAGGCTCTTTGATCTCAGAACTTTTGTTGACGAGAGAAGACCTGATCTCATACTACTCCAAGAAACCAAACTTAAATCTAATTTTTCACCTTTTATCCCCAATTACTCCTTTTATCGTCAAGATGGTCCACAAAACCCCCTCTGTGGTGGCACTGGTATCTTCATCAAAAATGATATCCAACATGAAGAAATTTACTTTCCAAATCTAAATAACATTGAAGTAACAATTCTTAAAATTGCCCTCCGAAATAGACCTACAATCACTATTACCTCTATCTACATCCCTTGCAGACCGAATAAATTCTTTACCAGAGATATTGAAAAAATCCTTAACATCTCTGATTCAGTAATAATTTGTGGTGACATTAATGCCCATCATACTAACTGGAACTGTAACAGAATCTCTCAGTCTGGAAGAATTCTACTTAACTTTGCTAATAAAGAAAACCTTGAAATTCTAGCCCCTCCAACTCCCACTAGATATGGCCCAAACTCTGCCACAACTATTGATCTTGCACTCACTAAAAACTTCTCTTATTATCATAAAATTGAATCTATCCCAGATTTACCCTCTGACCATAACCCAGTTGTAATTCAATTCAATTTCAATACTACTCCTCTTATAATCAATAGACATTTTGTAACTACTAATTGGGAAAACTTTAAAAATTACCTCAACAAAAATATTGATTTAAATCTACCTAACATCTCTAATAACGATGATCTTGAAAAAGAAGTTGAAAAACTCACAGCAGATATTACCTCTGCCTGCAACATTAGTTCCAGACCACTCAAATATCATGAAACATTGTACCTACCGCCCCACATCAGACAGCTTAAAACTCAACGAAATAAAACCAAAAAAAACCTGGCAAAGATTCAGGGATCCAGTCTCTAAATCCCACTATAATAAAGCACAGGAACAATTTCGAAATGCTGTAATTGATTTCAACCGCAGCACTTACATTAAGCAAAATGAACTTCTTAATGCTCAAGATAATTCTCTTTGGAGATCCACCAAAAAACTCAAAAGAAAAAGAACAATCATACCACAACTCTATGACCTCAATACTCATACGATTGCACACACTGATGCTGAGAAGGCTGAACTGATTGCTGATCATTTTGAAGAGCAATTCAAACCCAACAACCTCCCAGACGTTTGCACTGAAAAGATGGTTGAAAGTTCTATTTCAACTTTTAATCATCCCAAATCAGATATAATCTTCTCTGAAATTAAACCCTCAGAAATCATTGAATTCATTAAAAACACTAAAATAAACCAAACCCCTGGCCCGGATTCAATTACGAATAAAATGCATAAGAAACTCCCCGCCAAAATTATTATTAAAATTACTGATCTTCTCAACAAAATCTTTGAACTTCGCTACTTTCCCAAATGCTGGAAAATTGCCAGAATAATGCCGATTCTCAAACCAGGCAAAGACCCCACAATTCCGACAAACTATAGACCCATCTCTCTTCTTCCCACACTAAGCAAACTTACTGAAAAACTAATTCTTACAAGATACCTAAACTTCGCCAAGAAAGCAGGCTTTTCAATACCCCAGCAATTTGGTTTCACTGAAAAATTATCAACCTCTCACCAGCTCCTCTTAAGAATGATTGAATACCTTCATGAATGTAGAAAATCCAAGAAACCCACTGCTGCAATCTTTCTTGATATTGCCAAAGCCTTTGACAAGGTCTGGATCACAGGCCTCATTCATAAGCTCATTGCATACAATTTCCCCTCAAACATCATTCAGATTATTAAATCATACCTCTCAGATAGGCACTTTACTGTTATTGTCAATAAAACAGACTCAACAAAAAGAAAGCTAAGAGCTGGTGTCCCACAAGGTGGTATCCTCGCACCTGTCATTTTCCTGCTTTACCTAAATGATATTCCTCAACAAAAAGACATTATGATCAGTCTCTATGCAAATGACACAGCCATCCTCTCACAAGGGAAAAATCCCCAACAAGCAATAATTCCTCTTCAAAACTACATTCTCAACCTAGAAAAATGGCTTGTTTGCTGGAAAATAAAACTCAATGTCGAAAAAACTAAAGCAGTAATATTCTTTAAAAACAAAAATAACTGGCCAAAAATTAAGCTCTACAACACTGAAATCAACTGGAAAAATAAAGTCAAATACCTTGGTATAATTCTTGACAAACACCTCAACTTTAAATCCCACATAAATCATACCAGAGAAAAATTTAACAATGCATTCAAATCACTATACCCCCTCATCTGTAGAAACTCGGGTCTCTCTCTAGATGGTAAAGTTCTGATTTACCTGGCATACCTAAGACCAATCCTCACATATGCCTGCCCTGTTTGGGCTGCAACTGCTAAAACCAATCTCCAAAGAATCATATGACTTGAGAACAAAACTGTTCGTATGATTGCAAAAGCTAGATGGTTCCATAGAAATGAAGATATTCTCAAAGCCCTCAGCATCCCACCTATAAAACAATTCATGATCAAACTTGCACAAAACTTCTATGGTAATATTATTCATATTGACAATTCCACCTTGCAAAATCTCCCAATTTATGATCACTACGAAAATTCAAAGAAACGCAGACCACGCTGTTCACTTGCCCTTTAATTCCCCCTAAGTACTCTTCATCACACATTTTTTCCTTTCTTATTTTTTTTCTCAATTTACTCAGTACCAGTTAATCTCTTTCCATGATTCAAATCATTTTATGATGCACACATTAAACAAATAAGGTCAGTTCCATTTTCACTTAAGTCCTATATCACAAGATTTACAGATGGTGGGGCCTGCGGCCCCAATGAGCTGTAAAACACTTACAAATCAATCAAGTCGAAGCGGAGCAATGGAGAAAAGGGAAAGGAGATCTGAAGAAGAATCAAGTGGAGTCAAGCCGAAGTGCGGCAGTGGAAAGAAGCTGAAGCTAAACGGCCTAGTGTTCAACGAAGAAGACAAGTAACGCTGTGGAATTTATCGAGAAGACCTAAGAGAGAGAGGTCTTGAACTGAGGAGTCCTGAACGGAGGACTGTTGTGTGGCATATACTGACGAAGCCTGTGTCGTAGCTTGTTGTTCCATCGTCGGGAACGGAGCTGTACCGAATTGAGGAGTAGTCCCGTTGTGCGAAATAATGAGTCGACAGCAAAGGCAAGAAAATATATAGAAATAGTTTCAGCCAGTTCTGGAGAGACCCAGGTGGTGTAAAGTGAATCCCTTAAAGATTCCCTCTCCTGCTGAATCTTGTCGGGCCGCTTTGTGAGCTGTGGACGCTGTCACTACGGAATTTTTGCCTGTGGACTATTGTTGCTATTATGGGTTAGTGTCTGCAGTAGAGTGCTGCTATGTGCTGTCCTGTTTGTTCGTCTCGGCTGTTTATAGTTATCGTCTGTACATAGTTGTTGTAAATATTTGTCGTCTGTGTGCTGTCCTGTCAGCATCCTGTAAATAAACGTCTATTTGTGTCCGTCAACTAAAGGTCTGATCATTGTCTGTGTGTACATCATCATCTCTAACACCATACACAACCACTATACAAGGTTAAAAAAAAGAGAACCCGATGGATTTCAGGACATAGGAAATCCGTATGTTTGAAAATATACATATAATGGCATTTTTCCCATAAATTTACAACTTAATCCTTCTAAAAACGCCTATAAGTGAAAAAGTATTTCACCAGCAATAAAACTCATGGTTCATTTCATTCCCCATATTGTTTAAAACACACGCTGAAATTTTTACTTAAATATTCCTGCTAGTTTTTGAGATATCCTGTTAACGGTGGATAATTTTTAGGAAAATTAAAGTTTTGAGAAAATGGAAATTAAAGAAAATTTTAGCTAAAAATATGCAACCTTGGATGGTAGGTGAGGCATTCCTTTTACTAGAAATGATTAAACGGTTTCGGAAAGAGGAAAGTTTGAACTACAGGAAATAACAACATTTAAAAAAAATCGCCAATGTGGTCGATAACAAGTGTTTTTAACGTATTCGGATACCTTAAAACTCTTCTAATTTATTCGCTTCTTCTAACATTATTTTGCGATGCGAACATACTCCATATCCAATACTCTCCTATGTTGTTGTATTAGGACTATGTCATCTTCTTCCATTTAAAATGAAAGTTGTATTTATATGTGTACTCGCTGTCCACCTTTGTTGTCCTTTTTTCATCCGTCTTCATATATTTAATTTAAAAACCCTTCAGCTCTGTCAAACATTGCCACGGAATTCCGAACCAGATTCTCTCGATTTTTTTTACACCTGCATTCCTCTTCTTGAGCAATACTGCGTGTTAAGAATTTGGTGTACCACGTGATCTTCCTGGGCGGAGCTAGCCGCCAATCATGACAACATCACTTAGTCTCAGTGTTGCTGCTTGTTTATATATATTTTTTCAGCAAAAACGAACTTGCAACTCGGGCGGTGGGGAATGTGATCATGGCTCTCTCTCTTCCAAAATGAACCAGGGTGCCGTTTTCTAGGCCTACTTCACTATGGAGTATCCGTGTGCTTTTAAAAGTTCTGTTATTTGATAAACCCCCAAAAAAGACAACCTGTGCCTTCAAATTATTTATACAACGACCAATCTTCACTATCACGTAAATTATTGCTTTATCTAGAAAAAAAGCTATAATTTTGAATCTGTAGGGAATAAGTCAAAATTCTATTTATATCGGCAGCATCCGCAATCGGGTTCAAATATTCCGAATCCAGCTCATTCGATGCAATCACACCAAAGCAAAAATCTAATATGATAGACTAATAAGATGACTCTTATTTGCATATCATTGAAGACGAGGAATTTTTGTTTATCGCCGTACATATAAATAAGAAGTCAAATATTGGAGTAGATCGATCGATCTACTGAATTTTTGAGATGTTGGTTGTCGTCGTGTGTATTTCAAATAGATGTACGTCCTTCGATAAGTATGCTTTTATTTTTCGTTCTGGTTACGAGATGTAACCACGTTTAAATAAATTTCAAGTTATTCTTTGCGTGGATCTCTTTCTTAATAGATAAATGCAATTAACTAATTAAGTCAAATTTATCTCAAGAGAATCCAACAATACTTTACTGCGTGAATGAATCTGCATGCTTCTAGCGGACGTTCTTGGAAGAGAAAAAAAGGTGAAGACTGTGGGATTTTCTTCCCCTGGAAATGAGGGAATCCCGTCAGTAACTTTTGAAAAGGCTGGGACACCACTACTACGAAATGGAACCAAAAAAAGTGTTTTTTTCGAAATAGTTTTTTTATTGTTGCTGCTTCGTTCTATAGAAACATTTCTTCTCGTGCGATTATTTTTTGCTCTTTTGAATAGTCATAGTAAATATCGAATCTTGTGGAAACTGTTTTAGCCGTGATTACAAATCGATAAAATTTGGATAATGAGATGAAGTATATTTTATTTTTTAAAGAAATAATACAATAAACGCTACGTATCAGAAATAAACAACATTATTCAAATTATTACAACACTATCCTAAGCGATTGGCATTGTATTGACAATGTTTTATAGCTTGCAATATGTTATTTTTGTTACCAAAGGCCCTTTACAAGAACGGCGACAAATAGTCAGCGGTTTAAGCCTAATTAAGCGTCCCTTGTTTTTTCAATAGCACCAACTAGGGAAAAGAATACCACTTGGTTACTTCATGCTTCACATTCGCTTTCACAGCCCCTTTTTACATTGAAAAACACATTCACAATACTCTCAGATAGAACACAGAATAACAACCAAGCCCAAACCGGGTCTCGAACCCGGAACACCCAGTTCAAGAGAAAAAAGTGCTACCCCTATGCCTGAATGCTACAGTTTACAATGTAAGGATGCAATACTATATAAATATTTAAGTTTAGCACTATAAAGATGAAAATATTTCTGAAGGATTTAAATACTACCTATTTATGTAAGACTAGTTTATATTTTCTGAGATGCTAAAATACAAATACTCGCTATGCACTTATCATTTAATTACTTCGAATATATAAAAAAATGACAATATATTTTATAACAACAATGAAATGTTACATGTTTTAATTACTAAGCTTTCAATTGCAATAATATTGATTGATTCTAAAAGTAATAATTGATATTGGCTAACAAGTAACAAGCATTCTTAGATTATGATTGATGGAAAGTAAATATTTTGAAGACAATCGTAAGATAATTTCCGGAACATATAAATATCATTTTTACACCTTTGAATAAATTATGAAGAACAATCGATATTGAAACTGACACCAGAAAATAAGTTTCCTGTAATATATTTTATTGGTAACTGTGTGATTAAAATATGGTAACTATATGGTTCGAGTTCGTTAAGCTCTATCATTCAATGATTGATTGCATTCGTTTGAATTCATTTTGCAATCCAGAAAATCCATGAGGCTCTAAGACATCAATTCCTATTAAATGCATTTAATTTTCAAGTATAAGTGGAATTATTCATTTCGCAATCGAAAAGCTATGAGGCTCTAAGACATCAATTCCTATTAAATGCATTTAATTTTCAAGTATAAGTGGAATTATTCATTTTGAAATCGAAAATCTATGAGGCTCTAAAACATCAATTCATATTAAATGCATTTAATTTTCAAGTATCAGTGGAAAATTAAAATGTCAGTGTTCAACTATTATAAAAATGAAGTTTCAATAATCTAGCTAGAATGCTATTAGAATTACTTCGAAATTCTGGGAAATATTAGGAAAATCTCAACAGATTTATCGAATTTTTTTTAACATTTCTCTAGCTTTCAGGTACTTTCGGATGATTTATTGAAAGAAACCATGGATATCATCTCATAGTCTGTCGATGCAAATTTCAACTGAGTCACCAATAACAGTGCTTTATTTTTCAATAATCAAATCAAATAATTTGTCAGCAAAGTTCACCAAAATAATCATTTGAATGGATAGTATTTCTTCTGGAAATTTTGAGATCTCAAAAATTTATTATAGAAAGGTGCAAAAATTACTTTTTGACTCATTTTGATTGGTACATATAGCGCTCGTTTTATACTTGAATATCTCATCTGTGGCGAATAATAGAAGTGAAAAAAAATTCAACAGTCTCAAATGATTCCATTTTGTAGAACACCCTTTTCTCTGAAATAGATAGCATAAAATATCACTATTATAAGACATTCAGTATTCAGTGTACAGCTATTCGATAGAATTTTATTTCTTTTTGAAAAGCAGCTTTAAAATTCCTTCTTTAAGTCATGTTTTTCAGTTATAATAAAAAAAGCCATTGAAAAAAGAAATCAACGTCCTTTTCAGTAGAGACCCACCTTTAGGCCAGATTTTTTCTTGTTAATTGGGAACAAGTCTCCTTTCTATATAGAAGGGAGCAAAACTTTCCTCTGTAGGAGAATACGAAGCAGAGAGTCTGGTTCAAAAGGTTTGTAATTCCCTTTGTGGAAACTGAAAAGAAAAGGAAAAACTGATCGAAAAAGAAATCCAACACTATTTTATTTCAAAGCCGTTTGAAAGGGATTAACTTAAAAGGAGTATCCTCATTATATTCGGGATTTTTGTTTTTCTGTTGGCTGAAAAAATCTCAGTTTTACGTTATGTCTCAATTTACTTTTAATACAAACCTTTAGCATAACTTATTTTTGACGCAGATTCTTGAACAATTCCTGGAAAAACAGTAAGAATACACTTCGATGCATAATGTATTAATGAAACAAAATTTGTTAAAATGGTCTTTTGTTTCACTTTATCAATTATTGACACCTTAAATGCAAACGTGATGTTATTTTACGATCTTATTAAGATATAAATTCAAAGGAACAGAATAGTGGCTGGTATGAAAAACTGTGTATTGTTAAATCCATATAAAAATTACGTCTCTTCTAAATAGAAGTGTTAAATTTATTCTTCAAGTAGTATTTTCGATAGCAACATAATGAAAGTAAAAGGTTACAAACCTTTTTTAATAGCCTTTTTAAGCTTTTTGCACTTAAACCTTTAAAAATAAAATAGTCTTTGAAATTTTTTTAATAACCTCTTTTAAACTTTTTAATAACCTTTTTTTACATCTTTTTACCTTTAAAAAATTGTTTCTTCGCAAAATTAAACAGTTGAATTCTGGGCTCGTATAAACTAAAATTTGTTTCCAAACAATTGTGTTGTTGCACAATTATTCGAAATGTTAAAGAGTTAAAGTAGATATATATTTTCTCAATTCGAATTATATTTAAATACAATATTTTATTTTGCAAATTTATATAATAATCAAACTCCGGAAATGGAAAAAAATATTCTCTGAATCTACTTATAATTCGGTATCTTCATTAAAAGTATTTAGATACATTATAATGATTTTATCCTCTGATATATATTTTGACTTGTTACGTAAAAGTGGAAATTGGCAGTTTCAGAGGGGAAAATGTAAGGACTTGAATTCCTTACTCGAAGAAGTACGACTTTGAAAGAATAAAGTGATTTAAATTTATTCAGCTTTAAAATTCTCCTTATGTTTAGTAAAAATTTTGATACTTTTCCATTAGCCGGGCGCAGCGAGAAATCGCCAAATAATGTAGAATCCCACCAAATTTGGCGCCATGGTTCACATGTCGATATTTGTGCCCTGAAAACAGAAAATTACCAACATTTTATAACTAAAGTTGCAGTTTAATGTAGATAACTCATTAAAATTTTAATATCTGATTATAATTAATTACTTTTAAATCAAGGTATTTGTTTTCAGTTTATTAAAGGTATTAAAAATTACCGAAAGATATTTATCTTTAAAAATATTTTCATATGCAATTAGTTTTAAAGAAAAAAATTATTACTGTAATAAGAAACAAATTTTTACGTTTGAGATTATGACCCTTATTTTAACCTTAATTGTAGTATTTCAAAACGTAAACCACATTGTTGAAAGAATTCAGCAATCTCCCAGTATATCAATTATTTAAAAGGCGTTAATTAATTGACTTATGTGTTGAAAATTACTTAAAGGATTTATTGCTAATCATGATAAGCAAGCAGTGCAAAGTTCAAAACTCCTATGTATCATTGAGTCATAATGCCATTACAAAAGTTAGTTTTCAGAGACGTGAAACCCGAATAAAATGGCTTAAAAATGAAGCTAGTAAATCGTTTTAGTTGAGACATCATATCATGCAAATAGCAAACATGTTTTTATGTGTGCGAGATTCTGCACTTAAAATTGTTTCAATTTGCACTCCGATTTCAAAAGTTTCACAAATATTGCAGAATAAATTTGCTCTTCCGTAATGGACAGATTTATGAATTGAATACTTCAGGAATTAGTGCAATAAATTAGTGCACTTGCATACAATCTGTAGGTGTCCTGTCCGTGTTTCCACGGAAAGGGGTTGCAGTAGCTTCTGAGGCTAAAGACTCCTGATCACCCATCCAGAGGGCAGAAGTTTGACTTCTAGCTCATATAGAGATGGCACACACAAATTCGTTTGTACAGTCCCTTTTTACAGGGGGTGAAATTCAAATGCCTCACAGATAGAAGAACAACTATGCCCGAAGTGGAACACGGGATACCCAGATTAAGGGGAAGACACGCAACCCTTATGCATAGGCGCCAGCAAATCTGTATGTTCAAGCACTTAACACATTTTCTAACCTTTCAATTTTAATAAGCAGACATGTTTTATTTGTAGTAACTGCTTTATGTAATCTCAAAATGTCAAATATTTATAAGTAGGAATGAGCATTTCAATCGAACGTTGTTTGCATTTTGATCATCGAATAAAATGATGGAAAATATTCATTTCGAGTTTCCTGTGAGACTTCTTGTCATCTGTTTCCTGTCTGGTGGCTTAACATTTGTACAGACATATTTTTCATTCATTTGTAGCAACTGTTTTATGTAATTTGAAAATGGC
>JAPMOQ010059854.1:100998-126702 GCA_026543055.1 Argiope trifasciata
ACATTATTACGAGAAAAAAATAATTAATAATTACTTAATAAACGGAAGGAGATTTATTGATGATTTAATTTTGATTAACTTAGATAATACCAATATTGTTACTAACTGCTATCCTAAAGAATTAACTTTAACAGAAACAAACAGAGATAATCTTGAAGCTATTTATCTGGATTTGAGGATCGAAATTGCTAATGATAAAACAATAGTCGGTATTTATGATAAAAGAGACGAATTCAAATTTAATATAATTAAACTCTGTAATTATCACACTAATCTTAACTCTAAGAATTTCAAAAATTCAATTTTCTCACAATTTAATAAAATTTTAAAAAATTGTAAAAAAAAGTTCTTTTATAAAAGCAACAAATAGTTTTATTAAAAATTTAAACAATAATGATTTTCCCCAAAACTACTGCAATATCAATATTTTAATAAAAAACGAAATGATAAAATATTAGTGAAATAAATGGCGCTTATAAACTACATTTATCTTTATTTACACCGTGTTATAATTAGAAAGGCAGATCGATAGTTTTTCCTGTGTCTTTATCGCTTTTTGTTTTCTTAATTTGAATTATTAATTTTGGTTGAATATTCTTGTGAAGTTTTACTTTTTATATGTTTTGCTTTGTTTTTATCTTTTGCTGTTTAAATTGGTATGTCTCTTTTGCCGTAATTTTCGGGGGAGTTTTGGGTCACGAGGTGTGAATACTTTTGATCACTGCCCACCGATGCCTCACAGAAAAAAATCCCTTATTTTGAATACTTACTTGAAAGTGGCCCTTGAAGTAGTTTTTAACTCGGATTCTTTTTTTGTTATGGTTTTGATTCGGTTGCATTCCTTTTTTCTGAGCTTATATATATATATATATATATATATATATGAAAATTTGTAAGAATTCAGAGAATGTTTGAAATCAAGTTGTAATTTTAGCTGCCAGTAAATCGTCAAATATGACAATCTGCATTATTTTCTAGTAACCTTATTTTAATTAGTCGGAATTATACCTGACCCAACACTCTTTATAGATTAAAGAAAAAGAGTTTTAACTTGTTTGTTTTATTTTTAAAAATATTGCTCCAGTGAGGCATTAACACTGATTTAAAAGGGAGATATTACAACTGCAGACGATAGATATTTCAATAGATTTACAATGAAAGTCGATTCCAAAATAAAAGTACATTAGCAAATTATATATAATTTGAAAACTATAATGTGAAAGCCGACTTCAAAAAAAGATGAGGGGGTGATAAATAGCCAATCTGTTGTCTACGCATTTTGTGGCTTCTAACATTTCAAGCGAAAATAATATCATATTCTCACATGATAAAAACAATTTTAAACATAATCTATAATATTTAACCAGTTGAGGAAACATTTTTAAGCATACACTGTCACTTAGGTCTTACTTCACCATGCACGATACCAAACACACAAAGAACTGTTCTGTATGGGCCCACGATCACGCCAGAGTTATTTGAACGGCATACTTGTAGATTTGTTTCTTTGTTTCTTTCATTCATTTCTATTAATGTTGTAATTTTTATAATAATACTTGTTAAGTAGTAGTATATTACAAGCGTTACTTGTTAAATTGAAGTCATTAAAGTGATGATTTCATATGTTTTTTTTACAAAATGAAATATGAAAGCATGGAATTAATGTACTCAAAGAATGTTGCAAAAATTGTTTCGAAATTTATATTTCGTAATCCGGCCAATGGCAAGAATGTTAGAGGCCCCCGAAATTTGAATGTTATTATTCTTTTTTATTCCCGAAATTTATTTTGAGTTATTCTAAAAGTAAATGCAATGATTCTTTTGCAAATATTGAACGTTTAACAACACAATTAACAGTTAAATTATTTCAAAACAGTCTTACGGAAATAGAGACTTATTTATTAATTTCTCAAACAGAAATTAAAGTTATTAACAGGATATCCCGTACAATGTTTTGAGATCCAGATCTTAAATTAGAGAATGCATTTTTCATCTCTCCTTTCTTTAAAAATATCTTTATTCTTTCTTAAATATAGAACGTTTAACACCACAATCAGCTGTTAAACTTTTTCAAAACAGCCCTACAAAAGTATAGTAATATTTATTAATTTCTCAAACACAGATTAAAATTAAGTATTAGCATGATATCCCGTACAATGTTTTGTGATCCGGATGTTCGAATACAGAATGCATATTTTTCACTCATTCTTTCTTAAATATATCCTTAAAAATTAAAAATTAATTATTAAATGTCGATACTTTTACTATGTTTTCAAAATTTACACTAATGATAATAGGCTTTCTAATCAAGTTTTATTAACAAAATCAAGTAAATGAATATTTCGTGAATATTTCTATTTATCAAATTTTATTATCAGGAAATATAATGAGAAAATAAGAAGTTGCCTTTGCACTTGTTATACAGTCAGAAATCTAACAGATTTAAATCACCGAGGCACAAAAAAGTGGAAAACGGTTTTTCTAATAATGGCTGTAAGGAGGAAACTGACATATTTTATTCGCAATTCGGCACCAGTATTCTTTTATAAGGGAAGAATTTTCTTAAAAAAAAGATTATAGTTTCAAAAGCCTGATTATTGAAGAGCTTAACAGCCTCAACCTGCTTAATGAGCTAAAAAAAAAGATCGATTCATGTGAAATCGCTCGATAACTAATAGCTAAACTAGAAAGAACAAAAGAATAATTGACCGGAAAATGAGGGAGGGGGGAAGGCGAGAGGGATGGTCGAGTTTAGTCTGAGAAGTTTTGCCAAATTATGGAGTTGTTAAGAGTTGTATCAAAACTTGAGGAGCCTGGATCGAGTTTCAAAATTGCTGGATACTTTTTAACTAGTTATTACGAAAAAGAAAATTAAGAATTCCATAAAATTTGAAATATTTTCTGCAGATGTTTTTGTTTTTCGTGCAAGAATGACAAAAAAAAATCCTTAATTAAATAATAAAAGAAGAAATAACTGAAATATAGATAATATATATAAAAGGGCCCATTTCTTTAGTAGTGTACTTGTATTTATTTTAGCCTAAAAAAAAGAATTCCAGGTAATATTTTCTGCAGATGTTTTTGTTTTTCATGCAAGAAAAAAAAATATTTAATTAAATAATAAAAGAATAAATAGCTGAAATACAGAAAATAAATAAAAAAGGACACATTTCTTTAGTAGTGTAATATTTATTGAATCCTAAAACTTTATAGAATTCACAATATTAATTATTTAAGGATAAAGGTTTTAATACAGAAAAAATAAGACATCTTATTATAGTCGGCTTATTAATTCCTCTCAGATGGTGTGCAATGAAAATGTATTCATAGCTTTTTTAATTCAATAAATGTAAATTATTCTTTAAGATTAAATAAAGAACAATGAAATATTTATGTCCGAAAATGTTACGGAGAGTTTCAAAACATATTTATTTTCACATTTCCTTATATTCAGCCTTATTTGAGTTAAGTGAAAGTCAAACCCCAATGAGGTTTAGTTTTCAGTCTGCTTCTCGCCTGACTTTCTTATGGAAAGCACTAGGCACCCGTTACTTCCAAGAGGACATCATTGAACGACAGCGTTAGGGTGGTGTAGGAATGCTCGTTTGGGGATGAATTATTCTTGTTTCAAGAACTGACCTGCATGTTCAAATAGGAGCCATGACAGGCCATATCTATCGGGACGTCATTCTGGAACAGCATGTAAGCCTATTTCGGGTCGCCTTGGCCACTGAATTCATGTTAATGGATGACAACACCCGTCTTTACAGTACAAACATCGTCATCATGAAGAATGTCTTCGATAGTAGGCCACCCTTATGGACTGGCCAGCATGCTCACCGAACTTGAATCCAGTTGAGAATGTGTGGGACATGCTTGTCCGACGAATTGCAGCCCGTCTATCATCTTCTAGATGTCTACCTGCACTTCGAAGAGCATCGCCTGATGAGTGGTATAATATTCATCAAGATCAGATCGGTAATTCGATAGCATGCCTATTTGTTGCACGGCTGGTATTGCATCGTCTTGGAGACAAGTTATCCATTAACCACCATACCAACCATGTGATATTGGATTTTGTAAATAATTTTTTTCCTTTGTAATCTGTTCCAGGGAGGAAAAAATCGCAATTTCTATTAATTTCAAGAATATGGTATCTTTTTAGCTCTTTACCTTTTCTTTAATAAATAGACTTTAGGAATCAATCACATTTCTTTTGCTTCTGACTCTATATTTTCCTGAATTTTCATTATCATTAATGTAATTATATGCATGTATTATAATAAGACAGCCGATTCATATAGCTACGCAGTTTCAGTTATGAATTTTCGGCGCCTTGATATCAAATATATTTCTGATCTAAATAGTTATTTAAATTTTAATTAGTGGCGTTTTTTAGGTTTTGGAAACAATAGTTTTCAGTTACGAAACACATATTTTCGTTCAGTTTCATTGCTACAGTATTCGATTCTCCACGATAAAATATTATTCGTAAAACACAGATTTCACATTAAACCATTAGACTAAAACTTGCTAAATAAACTTGACTATTTATTGTTTTATTACTTTTGGAAGCAATATTGAAAAAATAAGAAAATCCTCATAAAGTAATGAAAGTATTTTGGAAATATTTGCTGTCTGCAGAAAATAAGCAGCGATTGCAGGATCTTTTTAGCGAAGTATATACATATATATATTAAAGAAAATGAACGTTCCATGTGGATCAATATTTTTAATGCATAAATAACAATTGTTAACTGCTTCTCATTTCCATAAGCACAGAGAACCTGCAGATTAGTTTGTCTATTATAAATTAAAACAGTTTGCTTAGTTTTTAGTAATATTTCCTTATAGATATTATATTAAATTCAAACATGAATCTTCAATGTACATTGTGATTATGTCTACATAAAACACTTTGTTATACAGTTTAGTAATAAATTTATCATTTTATATGCTATGAAAATGATTTTATTTTATTAGTAGGTTTTGGGAAGATATGTGGTAACAGTTCGAAAGCTTTCAGATATCTACAGTATACTCAACTGTCTATCTCTCAACAGTTATTAACTATAAAACAGATATATTATGTCTCATAAAGTAATAAACCTAAACTCAGGCCAAAGTACATAGTTACATTAGTTATAGGAGAAAGTAGAGGAAATGAAAGAGATTAAAAAGCAAATTATAAATCTGACAGATTCTGTCATTTTCTTGCTTTCGAATGAGAAGTCATCAGAAGAAATCTAAACAGCCTTTAAAAAGTCGGCAATAATCAAAATTTTGGATAAATGAAAAAATTTAGATGATAAATTTCGCTGAATTACTCGATTTTTATCACGTTTTAACTCAGAATAGACGTATTAAAAAGAAAAAGGAAAACGGCCATCTTTCTATTAGCTATGCTAAGCCAAGATTAGTGTTTACGCCTACGGAAGAAGAAGAAATAACTGCTGATTGGCTGAAAGATGCGAACACTCGCTTCGAATGGGCTTCTGTTGGTAGTCAGAAAGCTAGCTTATCGGAGTGCTGCCAGTATGGCAGTGAATGTGCCTTCTTTCTGGCATGGAAATAAAATGGCTGATCAGTGGCTCTCATGAGGAAAAACAGTCGTAATGTCAGGTTGATTTAAACACCTAAAGGAGATAATGATCTGGCACTTGTTTGCTGTAACTGATTTTTTGACGTTGCTTAAACACTTACCCGTTTTTTCAGATAAACCGTTCGATATCATTCAGTATCATTATGACAAATAATAAAACTTAGCAGATGTTTTTAAAAAAAATTTCAACTAAAAATAGTGCCGATGAAAAAATAGTTTTATCATTACAGCTTGCCCTAGGTCCGTTAAAATTGGTTGCAGAAGCGGAGCTAACTGATTTGCTTTTTTAAAATTTTTGTGTTGTAATCATTCAAATGGTGAAATGTTTTTTAAACATGTGGAATAACCAATTAATTTATAAGAAAGTATAGATATGAAGGAGAAATTTATTTTTGAAAACAAATATATTTCCAAATATTTGGGTGTAATTATTAGTACCGATTTTAGATGTAGATGTTAAAGATTGAATGGAAATACTCGTAAATTCATTATGAATAGGAATAGTCACCCTAAACTTTTTTTACCCTAAACCTCCAATAAATGTACTGATGTGGTATTAATAGAATGCCTCTAATGGACAGCAGTTAGGAAGAAACCTCGTGTGCCGATGTATTTATATCCATCACTCCTTGCGATTTATTGTTATAGACTAGAAAACACAAATTAAATCTTAAAAAATTTGCCTTTTTTTAAAAAAAAAATGTCTGGATTGTAGGCAGCCACCTTAATTTTTAATTAATTCAAATTCTAATTAAAAACTCGAAACAGGGCTCCGAGGTGAACATTCCCGACCTCCAAGGTATACATATACCAAATTTGGTAGCTGTAGGTCCAAATGGCCAACACACACACCTACATTGAGCTTTATTATAAGTATAAATGACAGAAAAGCCACCTGTACATTTTGAATGTTTCTCTTCCGACGGATGGAAACAAAATTTCATACAGATTGTAATCCTCAAATCAAATACAAAATTTCATATACTTAAATTATTTTTGAGGTATAGCGTTCACATGCACTTAAAAACATAGATAAACAAATGGTCGAACCCTCGGGAGAATGCCTCGTCATTGAGGATGAGACGCTTTCGGCATGGTGGTTGGATTTCACCCACCCGGTGGGTATACAAAATTTGGGGGATCTGGTAACTCTTATCGATGACACTTGGTGTACTTCCTACGGGGAGGGATATACCTTGGCCGGTGATGGCCTTCAAGACTCAACCACAGTTCCCACCATTGTTGCTGTAACAGCGGTCCAGTCATTTAATAATTTTTCTGTGTGCCCTTGAAAAAGTGGGAAAGTCATTAACATGTCTAAACAAGTGGGCTTTGACCAGATTTGGTTCCATAATGGATACATATCATTTTTTTTTTAAGTTTTAAATCTGTAATAGTTTTTTAACCAGTTTTTTTATTGTTGTAATTCTGTTAACTTTCATTCAAATTTTCCTCTGAAATAAAATTTGAAATTAATGTTTCTTTTCCCCTTTAAAATAACTGTAATTTTTTAAAGCTGTATGAATGAGCCCCCCTTCCCCCAGTAAGAAGGTTCTGTGCAAGCGAATGTGTGTGTCACCTTCATGTGAGCTAGAAGTCAGATTTCTGCCCTCTGGGTGCTCATGGGTCTTTACCCTTAGAAGCTACTACCTTTCTGCGGAAACACGGACATGACATCATCATCAATTATTGTTGAAATTCAAATTATACTGCTGTACTAATATGATACATTGTTTCCAAACAGATACTAAAAACTGTTATGATACTACAATCAATATCAATATGTCTGGATATTTTTGTTATTCTATGTTTATAATTATTCTCTTTAATCTTATTTTTTAACGGAACGCTAAGTACGAGAGCAAAAAGAATAATTTAAACTCTTCATTTAAAGTTTTTGTAAGAAGAAAAGGCCTTCTTAGTTGAATGGCTGCTCTATGAGTATTAAGAAAATATAGAACTGAAGAACTCGTATACAATGCAATGCATTGAATTATCAATAATTAGAATACAAACTATAGATATTTATTTTTTGTTATCGGAGATTCTCCTGGCGTTTTATAACGTTTGTCTAGAAGAGATGGTGAGACAAATAAATACTTAAAATCGTTGTGTGATTTTTAAAAATTATTCTTGATTTTTTAAAATATTATTTAAAGATTTGTATGTATGAGTAATTCTTTATTGTATGGTTATTAATGACCATACATTTTACCGATGCTCTTAAGTAATTTTCCTGGCAATTTTTATCTTATGTTTTAAACCTTTTAAAGTGAGTATAAAACATTGATTTGGTTATCAAATAAATGTATTAATTTTAAATACCAAATTTCATTGTGTGCCATTTTGTTATCGATATGCCCTTTTTTACCATTATAACATTTTATTATTATTTCATTGTGCAAGTGCTGCCATTTTTCATAATAGTGCTTTATAGTACAATTTTGTTTGTTTTTAATCATATTTACTACAACTTTTTCTACTTTTCACCTACAAATGTGGGGTTAAAAAATTGAAACATCAGAATACTAAACAGATTCGTTTCTTTACTGCAGGGAAACATTTGAGGGAATAAACTATTCCAAGCAATCTCTTTCTCTAAATGTCCAGTTTTCGGCGTGATAAGCGACTTGCGAGGAGCAACTGAGTTAATTAGTATGTCGGATTAGTGTGCACATTATGGCTGAACCCAAAATATTTTGCAAATGTTTGCCTTAATCTTTAGATAGATCTTGACATGTGTGTATAATGAGATGTACTGTTGTTATATTAGTTTTGTTTCCTCGTATGTTTTGAATATGCACAGCAAATGAAAAAAGTGTCCTATTTCGGTGTTAAAACCTAAGCTATTCTTTTACATTTCTATTATATCAGCAGCAAAACCTTTTTTGTAGCAGAGTTCTTACTTATAGAAGTTGCTTAGTATCAAAAATTTGTGTTCTTGTGGCTGATGGTTGAAAGATTGTGACAAATATAAACTGTTGTATTTTATTTTTTAAATCTAAATACCTATAATATAAACAGTTTGGATTCATTTTTCTGTGGCATAAAGTAAAACTGTTTCTCTTTCTGTTTTATCTAATGGCGTATAAGATGGCGTTCTGTTTTATCTAATGGCGTATAAGATGGCTCTCTGTTTTATCTAAGCAGAACGCCATATCATAACCTCCGTATCCGTTACCATTTTGATCACTGAACGGTTTGATGGGAATATTACGATAATTTTATTAAACATCGGAATGACATTTACAGAAGCTAAAAAAATTTCAAACATATAAAAAATGATAATAACATGAAACTGGGATTCTGGGATTTTTTGTACTTATTAAAATAACATTGTGAAGAGATTGTGGTGCTTTTTCCCTTAGTTCTTTAGTGTATAACGCTTGATATTGAAGGCTAAGAAGGTATTAAAATATCCCTAATTTCTCTAATAAATTTAATTATACTAAGAAATTTTTACCAAGAGAGTGATAGTTTTTTTAACACGCCAAGAGACTGAGAGGATGCATTCCCAAGCACGATGGTCGTGCCAATCCCACCACAACTACATGGGTCACTCTCCTACAGATTGAGACTTTTGAGGTTGGCAGAAAAGGGCTGTGTTCTGAGAAGATTATATTGCTACGGATTTCCTCCTTATTCTAATTCGTCGGGTTCGTTTACTTGTATAGTGAGGTGTATGGTGTGACAAGATGAGTACACACAGTGATCAGCCCTTTAGTAGAAGACACAACACAGACAATGTTTATTTACAGGACTAAGACACACATATGACAAGTATTTACAGCCCAACTATGAACAGCAGACAACTATATACAGCCGAGAAGAGCAAACAGGGCAGCACATAGCAGCATTCTACAGCAAACAGTAGCAACAGTAGTCTACAGGCAGAAATTCAGAAGTGACAACGTCCACAGCACACAAAGCGACCAGACAGGATTCAGCAGGAGAGGGAATCTTTAAGGGATTATGTCTACACTCACGTAGGTCTCTTCTGAACAGGCTGGAATGACTCCTCTGTCTCTTCTGGTTTGCACAGGCAACTCACTTCTTCAAACAATCGGACTACTTCTCACTTCAGGACTACTCCGTTCCCGACGACGAATCAACGGGCTACGACACACGACGCAGGCTTCGTCAGAATACGGCACACAGCAATTCAACACTCGGTCGTTGCTTCGGTATTCTCCGTCTTCTCCTGCTTTCAGGATTCCTTTTCAAGCCCTCTCAATTCAGGTCTACTAAGGTCCACCACACACTTGTTGCTTTGGATTGCTGGCCTTATATAGCAGTGGGAGGCTGGGCAAAAATCTCCTGGACCAATCAGGTTCATTCTGGACTTATCTCGGCTCCTAATGTACGGATCGAGAAAATTCTCGATGTTTCTGGTATTATCCATTTTGTGGCCAAAGTCTCCAGATTCGTCTGAATTTTCTGATGTGACACCCGGACAACGTTCAATACAGATGGCATTAAATCAGTCTTTCTTACGATGGCAGTATTAGTGTGGGGAAGCAAAATTACAGATTCGTTACAATATCCTCTCTGATCCAGTTAGGGGGATGAAGGTTGATTGAGGTCAGGCTATTAAAAATTTCTTGGTTGTATCTCCATTGTCCCGATATGTTTACAATGCCTCTATCAAGATTTTCTGGAGGATGTCCTTTATATGTGGCTTTGGAAGCACTGTTTGCATAGAAAATTGCCTATTTCGAGAGTCAAATTTCGGCAATTGGTCTGCTTTATCAATACCTGTGCTGCCATAATTGTGCTTCTATCCATAAGAATTTCACTGCTGGATTTAAAACGAAGATTTTTTCGCTATTTTATTTGTATTCTTTCAATCAGAAGATGCCTTGATACTTGCTTGACATGTATTTTAAGAATGCTGATGTTTGGAAATTGAGATGCATATTTAGCTGTTTCAAGTGTGTTTAGCTTGAAAAACAGAGTTGTTATCATTCAATTTGGCAAAACAGTGATGGAATCATGAGACAGGACGAAGTTTCAAATCTATGCTGTGTTTTCGAGTCATTTGTGATGATATTTATTTCGTGCATTTGAAATATATTAATCTTGCGATGAGATTTGATTGGGATAGAGATGCTGTGAAGGTTGAGAAGGAAATAAAATAGGATTAATAACCAAATTTAAGTCTGAAAAGGAGCCAAATTCGTCAAAACTATAGAATATGTAGGGAGAAAAATTAAAAAAATGAATTTGAAAATTTATGCATCAGCTTATAGACTCGAGCTTAAGATCAAACACAAAAAAAGGTACGCGAGACAACTTGGCATCCTTTCCGATGAGCCATTCATTCTCCTAACAACGCAGCAGTCTAAGATTCTTTCTACCATTAATCAAGCCTCAAATGTGACTGATATCTGGTTCCAATTACACAATGAGAAACGTATGTATGATCAAACCTTATTTGAAGTCTTGAAAAATTTTTAGAAACTGTTGAATTAAGGTAGTTATCCCACTAATAAAATTTAGAAATCAGGACATTTTGAAAAAATCTATTTGGTGCCAAAGTATAGTAGTATTGATAGAGACAGACCTCCATTACTTTTATTGCAATCCTGAGATGAAGATAGCATAATTTAAATTCCATTTCTGCTATTTAAAAATGCTCTACCACATTAACTCGACTTGATAGTAGACGAGATTAATCGTGCATAAGATTTACATAATTTACTGTTTAACCACGATCTCCGTATTCAAGAACTTCCACAATGCTGCCCTAATTTGTAATGTTAATGTAAAAATTGTCTCAAAATTGAATTCAAGACTATAAATTATCAAACACCTTCATCATCCTCTAGTTGATTAAAATAGTAGATTTATCACTTGATAGCTTACATGTTTGGCATTTCAGTGATTCATCACTACTGATTTTGTATTATTTGAACTATTTTCAGTCTATATACTCGACTTCTTCCGTCCCTACAAAAACTTTTCAAAAATACAATGCATCATACCATATAATCTAATTTCTTTTCAGGTGTTTTTAATTTAATAGGATATAAGTAAGGATTTTTAATTTAATAGGAGATAATTTAATGACCTATTGTTTTCAGAAAATATAAAACTTCTAGAATATTCGTTTTATTTCTATCATTCTATTAATTTAAGCAAAACATTTTTCTGGTTCTCTCAAGCGAAACGGACTTGCTCTGGAATTATTGGAATTCGAGTTTTACCACCTTAATTCATCGGTACCGAAGCCTTAATCATCCAGAGTTTCTTTTTTTTTTACACAAATGGAATGCGCTTTCCTGATTGGATTCCATATAAAAAAGTCCCGAGTCAAAAGTCAAAATGTCGAATCATTTACCTCAACGCATTACTTAGCATATAATAGATACTCTTTTAAAAGCTACAGAGTTACGATTGGCGAATTTTTTGGTGACACGAATTATTCTTTTTGTTAAAGATTCGAATTCTAACTAGCTAGCTGTCTGGTAACAAATGAGCAATAACCGAATCTTCTATTAAGAAGGTTGTAAGATTGTTTTTGCACTCAGAGATTTTATTTATTCGTTTTAATATTGAATTTAAATAATGAATAAGAAGGCTTATTTATTTAAATCACATAAATATGTAAATGTATTGGTTTATTTCAATATGTTTTCCATCTCATGAAGAAACGATTGACTGTCTGCAAATACTCAGTGCTCAAGGTGCTGTTTCAAGAATTTGCATATTCGATTGATTCATTTCGTGTCACAATAATTCAATAAAATTTTCAAGTTCGGTATCTGGATTAACAAACAGTTTCTTTTAATTTAAATTAGGTTTGAATGTTTGATTTAATTAATAAGAAGGTTTTGATTTTTTTTAAAACAAATTTCCACCGCTCACAATTATTAGTTTCTAGCGTACTCTTCTTCTTGTATACAGCCGACCACCCCGCCACCAAAGAACGTAGCAGTATCGACAGGATTTATTGTGGGCGACTGCTGAATAATTATTGTCCGACCTTATATTGACCGATCCGACAAACTAACATTCCTTTCATGGTTGTAAATAGCTGTCTTTCTCCCCAACTACACACTCTCAAACAGTAGGAATGAAACTATCCATCTTTGACGCCATATCATTCAGGGTTTTGAGTTGACCTGGTACTATCAGTACTGTATTTAAATTATTATTTACAATTTTCAGGTTTTTTTTTTCACTCTGAAATCTCCATACATTCCATTAAATAGTGGTTAACCGTACCCACTTCCCCACAAATGCATTTATTTTCCGGCGTTCTTCCAAATTTTTGGGAATATGCAGGAATTCTCCCATGTCCAGATATTATTTAGATTACAAGTGGATGGTATCTTCTTATTTCAATTTCCAGATTAGGAATAAAGCCGAAAGTGACTCTTCCTTTTTTGGACTTATACCATCTGTTAAACCATTGCAGTTTTATTTCTTCTCTCAATTCCTCTTTTGAAACAATACTTGATTTGGGGAAAATAATATCTCTATTCTCTTTTTGTGTCGCCAACTTCGCATAGTGATAGTTTCTATTGTACTAGTTTCTTGAGAGAAATTATGGGTGAAAAAGTAGATTGTATTTCTGCCCTTCAATGAATGTATCAAACAATAATGTGCTTCTTTTAAGTCCCAACTTATGATCTGCTTTTTCATTAATTAAAAAAAGATTTTGGAAATTTTAATAGAAACACTATGGTTAATTTTCATCTGATAAATATCTAAATGCTGCCGAATCAATTCTCTTTAATGTATGTTCCGACTTCCTGTTCAAAAATTCAATAAGCAAATTATTCCAAAGCCATTTGTTCCCGATAAACAATAAGAAGAAATATTGAAGGCAACTGAATCCTTTCATCAGAATATGGATCTTTTTAATAAATCTTGTTCTCAAACTACAATCCATAAAAAGGAAGAAACAAAACTTTGGAATAATCATTTGCATAGAGAACGCGGAGGAAAAGATATTATCCGCATAAACAACGAGGATGAATGGATTTAGAACGGCCGCCTTTTGGCTTTTCGATATCTTTAGAGACGATACGAGCAATAAATCTGAATGAAATTATTAAGAAGTTCTGTAATTTTTATTTCGTGGTTATTTCAATTTGATGCGGGTATCAAAAGGTCGATTTCATTCGATTGTTAAATTGAAAGTCTTATAAAATATAAGCACTAATTTTTATTGATTTTTTTAAAATTAAAAATATAAATTTATTTTAAACTGCTAAAATTTAAATTTGAATACTATAATACGCCTGTTATATAGCATATAATTTTTTTATACGACACATGAAGTTTTCGCATATGTTTATGCAAATCTTCACAGCAGCAATATTCTCACAAAAAAAAAGAGTTTAAAGAAGAATGGAGACTGGGCAGTTGAAAGGAAAAAGTGTAGATTTAATAGCCTTGCACAAATCACTGCGAAGTCGATGGATTCAAAGTGTTGAATCCTTTTATGAGACATTGAGCAGTATTTCATGGATTTCGTTCTTGAAAAATTGTATAATGAAATAATCCCTGTGTAGCCACTTTTTAAAGATATGATGTTAATCCAATTTTATAACTGTAATAAAAATAAATATTTCTAGTTATTTAATAACTTTAAGTCTCCAATTTAGTATGCATTTTAAGAAACATTATTTTGAAATCAGTTTTCTTTGGATATCAGCCTACGTTAAAAGCACTGGTTATCGACCATACTGGCACATTTTATTTATTGTTATTTAATGTCGTTCGGAGTTTCCTCTTTCCAAAGCAGTTTATATTTTCTAGCCTGACCTATCATCCCGATTCAAATATTTTTTTAGTTAAAATTTATCTTTGACTTCAGTTTCCTCAAAATTTTGATTTTCATAAAAATTCTCCATCGTTAACATAATATCTCGAAAAACTAATAGAGGCATTTGCATAAAAATTTCATCGCTTGTTTTAGATAATATGGGCAATGAAATGAACCAAAACTTTTATTGTTGGTGAAATATTTTTTTTCTTTTGCCGGCGGTTTTAGAAGTTGCAGTTTGTATTCAAGTTTGAGAGTCGTTCAGGTGGCACGCATTCAACATTCATTAAATTTCTCTGTTAACATCTCGTCTTTACGGCAAAAGAAGAAGTAACAGAATAGTTAATAATCACGCTGACATCACTGAAAAAAAATGTTAGAAACTCTCTTCATTTTTAATTAAAAATTCGAAGTTCTCTTAATTGAGAAATCACCTAATATCTAGTAGGATTCCAAAGATTTGGAAAAAAGCAGGACAATAAATGCTTTTGTGAAGAAATGAGGACGGTTCACCACTATTTAATGGAATGTATGGAGGCCTCAGAGTGAAGGAAGGACCTGAAGATTGTCAATAAGGATTTAAGTGCAGTACCGATGGTACCTTGTAATCTCAAAACCCTGAATGGTAGGATGTCAAAGTTGGACAGTTTCGTTCCAACTGTCTGAGAGTGTGCATATGGGGAGAAACACAGTTGAGGAATGTTAGTTTGACGGTCCATGTAAGGTTGGACAATACTTATTCAGCAGTCGACACCAATAAATCCTGTCGATACTGCTACGTTCTGCGGTGGCGGGGTGGTCGGCTGTATACAAGAAGAAGAAGAGTACGCTAGAAACTAATAATTGTGAGTGGTGGAAATTTGTTTTAAAAATAACAAAACCTGCTTATAAATTAAATCAAACATTCAAACGTAATTTAAATTAAAAGAAACTGTTCGGTAATTCAGAAACCGAACTTGAAAATTTGATTGAATTATTGTGACACGAAATGAATCAATCGAATATGCAAATTCTTGAAACAGCATCCTGCGCACTGAGTATTTGCTGACTGTCAATCGTTTCTTCATGAGATGGAAAACATAATGAAATAAACCAATACATTTACATATTTATGTGATTTAAATAAATAAGCCTTCTTATTCATTATTTAAATTCAATATTAAAACGAATAAATAAAATATCTGAGTGCGAAACTTATTCAGCAGTCGACCACAAAAAGTCCTGTCAACACTGCTACGTTCAATAGTGGTGGGGTGGTCGGCTGAAAGAAGAAGAAGAATATCTAGTAAGAGAATGTGAGACAAGTATGAGAGTCTGATTCGTCCATAATCTTGGAGAGAGTCTAGAATGAATATTTTCATCATGTTTGTTCCATTACAAGCAATATCCCACATTTTAAAATTATTACATGAGATCTTTTTTTATCAATTTGATCCCAATGCAGTACTTTTACTGGACAAGACAACAACAACAAAAAAGAAAATATTTTGATGTATAAAAATCTGAAATAACAATTCAGTTTTTTTAATTATCTTCAATATAGTTTAATACAAGCAGGTATTTAATTTACCAGAAATATCTATTGATTTGAAAATAAAAAAATCTATAACTTCTTAACTTTTTCCTCTGATCTCTTAACTTTTTCTCTGTGGTAGTCATCTCGTATCAAAAGAAACTAGAGGAAAAGTACACGATTATTTCTGATTATTCAAGCGCTTGCTGAACAAAATATCAGATTATTAATGATTGGTCCTTGAGATTGAACTCTGTTATCGGAAAATAATTTCCGATAATAATATTGTTTATTGAAATAAGATTAAATATAATTATCAAAATACATTACCTGAGCTAGAGGGAACAAATACCTCAGTTGGCGACCATCTATCTTAGATGCAGAAACTTTCTCACCCATTAGTCACCGGTCCAGAAGTAAGCTCCGAATCGTGAGCAGATGAACGCTCAGAGGAGCTCCTGACTCTTATCAGCATCGGCAGACAGAAATGGATGACCCGGACTCGAAATTTTCTCTTCTGCAAAGACCTGCCTCTCCTGATAGTCATTCTCTGTTAGCACAGGGCTAAACTAATTTATCTAATCCATACTACAACACTGGAATGGTTAATCGATAGGCCCGTCAAGATTGTTGCCTTCCTCCCTCGGCCATTAAAACACACTGCTGTGCTTTTGTAAATTTCTGTATCAGATTAATTCAACTATTTTAAATTTAAAATAAACTGGGAAATCACTGAAATTTTTTGGAATGATTTGATGTCCATCAGATTTTGCTGAAATGTCATTTTCCCGTGTGTTTTATTTCCCTGCCGTCATTTTCGATGACCGAATGGATGGACAAAATATTCTCAGTATAGTAATTTTAGGCTTCAATAAACATTTGACTTGTACTAATTAAGCATCAGTTGTTTATATGAGCTTTGCTGGTACGCGGTAAGTTGCTAAATTTGAAGAAATAATCTTGGAAACATCATTTGTAATTTGAAATAGTCATCTTGTTCAATGAAAAATGATAGGAAGGATGATATTTATTTGCTTGTCGGCAATGAATACATTCACTGAAATTGAAAGGTATATAAAGGAGAAGCATAAATAGTATTTATTCTAATTTTATTATTCCATTCTACAAACAATTATTCGTTTTTATATATTAGATTTGTATATTCTTTTAGAATTGTTAAGTTTGGTGTTCTTTCTGCCTGCTAAGAAAAGAAACTATTTATTGTATCTCTCAATTCGTTTAATATTCGTTCTCAATTCTCAAGTTTAAATGTGATTAAAATATTTTCTTTTAAAATTGATTAAGCATGGAAAATATATTTATACCATGAAATCTTTAAAATAGTTTAAAAGTCAATTTTTTCAAAACTAAAATAGTGCAAAGTTATTTGTACTGTAATGTTTTCAGAACTTACTGAAAAAAAACCCGCTAAAATTTTATAAATGTTTAATTAAGATCTCAAACCTATAGAATTGGTTCCCTTAAAACTTTCTCGCACACTGTTTAGTAACACTATTCCTTCAGAGAAAGACTTGCATTGCAATTACGTATAATAGTTACCAATTGTTATCTTTTAGCTGCTATTCAACAGCTTTACTGACTCTGTTGCGTCTCCTTGGCGAGTTATTTGGCGGTTGATAGATGTGGTAAATAGATCCGAAAATATTTTTATAATTTAGATGATTGTGCTATGCCTATAACCATTCTGTAAGTGCAGGCAATAATTAATTCAAAGTTTTATCGGAACCAGATGAGCGGCACGGCAGCGCCTAAGAGACATACAGACAAACATCCCTTTTTAAAAATATAGATTAGACGGTGTCCTGGCATGGAAGAAGCACGTTTTCTCCGTGATCTGGGGGGCCGCGGTGGCCCGGTGGTAAAGTCCGGAACCGGAGGGTCTCAGGTTCGAGACTCGATTCCACCGAAGAATCGCTGTGTGAAGGGGTTTGTTGCACGTTAAATCTGTCAGGCGAAATGTCCTCCCCCTGGTGTGGCGTGGTTTGGAGAGGGGGATGCCAGTACAGGTGTCGTCCTCGTCATCTGACCGTGGTTCAAAATGACGAGATCCGTCCGAAAATAGCTGTCGTGTTGCATTAAACGGGACGTTAATGTAACTAAACTAAACCGTGATCTGGGCCTTCCAGGTTCGATTCCCTGTTCGAGATTGGTTTTTGTTGTCCTTCCGTATTCTACAAAATGTTAAATAAGTCGATAAATATTATAAAAATCTGCTCAGTTAATAAGAAAAATTAGATTTTTATTTATTTCTTGAAAAATAAATTTTAGTTGTTTCTTGTCATAATTAATAGAATAATCGATCCTCAGTTTTGATAAAAAATTTTGTTCCTGTAAAGCATATTTTTCTTATAGGTTTCGCACAAAAGTAAACGTTAATTTTTCTTCAATTTTAAACGCTTTTACTTTTTATATTTTTCATAACCGTAAAGAAAAAAATGCTGAAAAAACATTTCATCTGCGAACGACGATTTTGCAATATTTTGATTTTATTGGAGCATAATTTCAATTTAATTCATATTTATTAAAATGTCATAGTACGAAAAAGGCATTGATTCTAAGATAAGACAATAATTTTGTGAATGAATTATTTCAATAAGAAATTATAAATCGTGAAAATATTATTTTTATGGAAAGCTAGCTGGTACCGGCTGGTTGCAACCGCAGAAGACATAATTTGGGAAATATCGTTTGAAATTCAAAATAGCTATCTTGTTTAGTTAGGAAATTGTTATATAAAAGAGAAACGTAAATAAAATTAATTCTATTTTTTTTAACTTTATTATTCAAGACTTTAGGATTGGCAGTATTGTTTTGTTTTCCCATCTTAGACAGAAATAAATATGTGCAAGAAATAAGTATTCAAAGTTTCATCGCAATCGTATGAGCGGTACGGCAGTTCATAAGACACATACACAAAACATTCGTTTTTATTTATATACATTCCTGAAGATAATTATGAAACGCTTATGTGATTTTCAGAATATAAAAATGATACATAATTTATAGTGCTTTAAGGAATAAAGCTGCAATTAAAGCTTAAAGGACGTAAAAATTCTAACATTCCTTTTCAATTCAAAAATATAAATTTGAACATAACGAATTACTTGGAGCTATTTTGGATTTTTTATTTCCAATTTTGTATCTCCTCTGTATTAACACTAATTTCTCTAAAATATCAAAGAATTAAAATATTTTTCTTTTAAGGATATTATTTTGAAGTTTTTGGCTATACTTGACGGTGTGAAAATGGTTTGAAAGCATTTGTTTTTCCAGTTTGAAGGTATTAATCATTTTTTTCATAGAAAGGAGTTATCTATGTAAATAAAAATGCATGTTTGTCTGTATGTCTCTTATGTGCTGCGACGCCACTCATCCGATCGTGATGAAGTTTTTCATCTTATTACTTGTACTTACGGGAGGGTTATAGACAAAATATAATTACTAACAGTATGAAAAATATTTTCAGATATATATATATCAGAAATATTATTTTCAACAGTATAAAAAATATTCGCATCTATTAACCATGGATTAACCGCCAAATAACTCGCCAAGGAGGCCCGCCAGAGTCAGTAAAGATGCTAAATTAAATCTAGACGTTAATATTTCTTAGCTATCGTGTGTAAATGCAATGTAAATGCTTCTCTGAGGTAATAGTTTTCTTATGCGAAAATTTGCTGGGGAACCAATCCTATAGGTTTGAAATTTCAACTAAACATTTAATAAAATTTTAGAACTTTTTTACAGCACCTTCATAAAATATTATAGTACAAACAATTTTGCAGCATTTCAGTTTTCAAAAAAGTTACCTTTCCAACTATATTAATGATTTTATGTTATATATTTTCAATGTTTGATCAATTTGAAAAGAAAAAAATTTAGACGCAGTTTTTAACATTAAAGCAGATAATTCTGAACGAATATGAAACGTCACGAGACACAATAAGTAGTTTCTTTCATTACCATTCTGAAACAACACCAAGACTTACAATTCTAAAAGAATACGCAAATCTAATACATAAGAATGAATTTTGTTTGTAGAATATAATAATAAAAATAGAATAAGTACTATTAATGCATCTCTGTTATATATCCTTCCATTTCAATCAATATATTCATTGAACATATTTGTTTCTTCTGAAGATAGAAGACAAAAAAAATATTGCCTGCTCTAAAGTCTTGAATAATAAAGTTAGTAGAATAAATATTATTTACGCTCTCATTTATGTATCCTTCAATGAATGTATTCATTTCTGATATGAAAATAACTATTATTCTTAATATAATTATCAACTAAACAATATAATTATTTCAATTTCCAAACAATATGACTGAAATTATTTCATTTGCGGCAGCAACGCGTAGGGTAAAAGCTTTTTTTTGATATAACCCTACGATTTTAAAAAGCGTTCTTTGAAAACTGGATTTAATTAAAATTTTGGATAAGTCTACTTCCTGGCCCAATGATTTTATTGAAAAATTATGTTTCAATAACGGAATCTTTGAAAATGTTTCTAAAAACAACAATTCCGGAACCACAACCCGACTGTGTTGTTACGCAATACATATTTAAGAGACTTTTAGACTTCAGAGTTTTCTCGAAACGATTTCAAAATAAACATCCATCCTGCTGCCGAGCAGACCTCACGCTTCTGAATTCAAGTTTTAGCTTCTCCAGGAAGTCGGGGAAAAATGAGAAATAGAGGAGTCGAATCATAAATATATGAACATAAGCCCCGGCTTCAGAAATTTTGATACGCGGCCGGTGAAATATGATTGGATAAAACTTTCTTTTCCATTTAAACTCTCGGTTCCGGAGAATAAATTCCGAGTTGGGCACCGAAAAAAGGGATGCATTTTTTATGTTTATAAACAAAAATATAAACAAGGAAATATCGACAATCACTTTCTCAATACTTATTTTTATTATTAATGTGCTTTCTTCCGACCCTTCCTCTCCGCTGCAGGGGCGCGAGTGGAAAGCCCCTGCTCGACAGACGTTTAAAAATGGGACAATAAATATTTGGAGGAAGGATGAAAAATGCACTTTTATGACAACCGAAAAGTTATTTGAATTTTTCTTTTCGGTTCCGTAAAATGCGAAAATAATAATAAAAAAATAAACCGATCCAGGAAATAAATTATTATTTTGTCGCATGGATGTGGGAAAAAGATGCTTTCTTTTTCAGAATAAAACACTCAATTATAATCCAAATATCGGTTTCTTGATTAAAAAAAGAATGTAAACATCATCAGTATATTGCAGAGGCCGGGATAGCCTGGTTGGTAGGGACTCGTGTCCGTCAGTTTACGTCAGTCGAAGATTCCCTCATGTGAGTAGGTAACTTATGCATATTTCAAACTGTCAGGGACACAGAGTCCTACATGTTGAGAGTAATACCACTGGGGGGTATTGGTTAAGAGGGGATTGTTCTCTTTTTCAGGTCTAAATGATGATCTGTTTTTGAGTGAATGAAAATTCAAAAATGAAAGTCCGCCCCATAAAAAGGTTGCGACACATGAATAGCAAAATCATACTCTTAGCCCTAGAAAGCGCCACTGAAAAAATCAAGAGAAGCTTCCTATTATCTACGTCACAGTGGGCTTTTTCATTGGTCAGTGTCAAAAGAAACAACACAGAGTATAATGCATTTATAAGTTTGATTATTAATGCCTGTTCATAGTTTAAAAGTTGAATCTGAGAGAAGTATCCCCGATAATGTTGTAAAAGTGCCGTTGTCCTAGCATAGGGGTAGAGGGTCTTCTCCGTAATCTGAGTGTCCTGGTTCAAGTCCCGGTTCAGGCATGGTTGTTCTTCATCGGTTTTTTCTGTCAGATATGTGAGTGTGCCCTACTGTAAAAAGGGAATTGTGTAAGTATATGAGTGATGTACGAGTGGCAAAGCCGTATTTTTTACCCTAGTTGGTGCCACTAAAACAAGATACGCTCCCTATCGGCTTAAATTTCTGTATTCGTAACAATGGGCTTGCCCATTCCAAGTGTTATAAGAAATAACCAACAGTTCGTGAAATTTTATCTGTAATAAAAGTTTTTAGATACGAATTTCCAAGACATCTGCAAGTCTCAAAGGACAGTTATGTTCATATTAATTTTAGATAGTGATCATTAGGAATATTTATATCGCTTCATTTCAGTTGCATGTTTTAGAGATCATTCGTTCGTGTTTCTTTAACTGAGTACTTTTATGCATCTCACTGTGATTAACATCAACCCTTGTTGATTTCATATCTATTCAGGTTTTGCTTATTGTACATACGAAGTTATGCTTTTTAGATTTGACACTACCAGTGATTTCTTTTCAAATCCGCTCCCTTCACTACACTTTATTCAAACAGCGAATATAAAAGAATGGATATTCTTTTCTTAGAATTCAACAATGGATGCAAATCATATGATTAAGTAATTAGAAAAAATGCTTCAATTTCATGTTAACAATTAAGGCATCGATCTACGTTCTAGGGAAAATTGAATTTTTTAAAACTATAGTTGTTAGATGTCAATTATAATACATAACACTAAGCATAAAACCTAATTATTTGAAAATCTAATGTATTTTGAGAAATAGGAAAATTGGTAGTAAATTTGAATGAAATTTCATCAAAATGGGTAACACTCTATTCAAAATTGTGATGTAGCATTCCATTTTTCTTTGGACACAAGTTATAGAATATAATCATGAATGAATAAACCAAAATCCAAGAAACATTTTGAGATGCAAAGAAGTGATGGGCTAAAATAGGCGTATGTATGCATTTTTTCCAACATTTACATATTCAATTTTCTAAAATTCCCTATAAATAAAAGAGTTTTTTGCCCACAATAAAACTTTGGGTTCATTTCATTGCCCGTATTATTTAAAATATAAGCTGAGATTTTTATGTTCATACCTCTATTATTTTTTGAGATACCATGTTAACGGAGGAGAATCTTTATAAAAATGAAAGCTTTGAGAAAATTGAAGTTAAAGAAATTTTAAGTTGAAAATTATGTGACCCTGGAAGGTCGGTCATGCCTTCCCTTACCAAGGAGAGATAAACTGTTTTTGAATGAGATAAACCTAAACAACCAGAAAAAAAAGAAAAAAAAAAACATCGCCAATGTGGTCAATAATCAGTGTTTTCAACGTCGCCGTATACCTTTAAATTATTGTATTAAATAATTAGCTAAAAAAATCTTCAAAACATTTTTTATAATTTTTTTTTAAAAAAAGAGCATCTTTCTAGGATTGTCAAAATTCTGAAAATAGATTAATGACAGTTAAATAGGGACCATCAAACAGATAGTTTTTGCAATTCAAACTATCAAATTTATTATTGCCCAGTAATAATTTTAGAATCTATACTGGAAAATATTTGAATTTTAGTAAGTTTTTAAGTCATGGAAATTCCAGATCAGCTTTTTAAAATACTTCATCTGCGTGTGCTTTCTTCCAAAATTGGTTTGAAATACTGTAGATCTAAATAAAACGTGCATGTATAACCCTAACCCACTCGTATTACCGTCCACAAAGCTATTAAATTTGAAGGATTGTTTAACAGTTGATGAGATATAAAACCTTTCAATATAATTACATAGGTTTAGCTTTACTCTCGGGGTATCTTGACACCCGTAAAAGAAATTTCGAATAGCAATGTTCGACAGGTCTTCCTACCATGATTTTATTAGTTTTCCTGTTCGTTTGATTGTTTTTCTGATTATTCAAATAAATTATCGCAAAATACTGGCGTTCAACCAAAATAGGATTTTGGAATACTACTTTAAACGGATATTAAACGAATCAAGAGATACAATAAATAGTTTCTTTTATTACTATTCAGAAAGAACACCGAGCTTTACAGTTTTAAAAAAATACGGAAATCTAATATATATAAAAAGTATTTGTTTGTAGAATATTATAATACAAATAAAATAAGTACTATTTATGCCTGTCCTTTATATATCCTTCAATTTCAATGAATATAATCCAAGCCGACAAGAAAATAACTATCATTCTTCCGATTATTATAAATTAAACAAAATAATTATTTCAATTTCTGAACGATATTTACGAAAATATTATTTCTTACGGCAGCAACGCTCTAGGTAACAGCTAGTTTTTAATATAACATTAGGATTTTAAAAAGAATTTCTTGAAAACTTTGGATCGTACTAAAAGTTTGGGTAAGTAAACTCCATGGCAAAACGGTTTTATGGAAAAATTATGCTTCAAAAACGGAAGCTTTGAAATGTTTCTCAAAACAAAAATTCCGCAACCGCAATCTGAGAGCGTTTGTTATGTAATACATATTTAAGAGACTTTTAGACTTTAAAGTTTTCTCGGAAACGATTTCAAAATAAACATCCATCCTGCTGCAGAGCAGACCTCATGCTTCTCAATTCGAGTTTTAGCTTCTCCAGGAAGTCGGGGAAAATGAGAAATAGAGGGGTTGAATCATAAGTATATAATCATAAGCCTCGGCTTCAGAAATTTTGATACGCGGCCGGTGAAATATGACTCGATAAAACTTTCTTTTCCATTTAAACTCTCGGTTCCGGAAAATAAATTTCGAATTGAGGCACCGAAAAAAAGAATGCGTTTTTTAATGTTTATAAACAAAAATATGAACAAGTAAATATGGACAATCACTTTCTCAATACCTTTTTTATTATTATTGTGCTTTCTTCTGACCCTTCCTCTCCGCTGCAGGGGCGCGAGTGGAAAGCCCCTGCTAGACAGACATTTAAAAATGTGGCAATAAATAGTTCGAGGAAGGATGAAAAATATATTTATATGACAACCGAAAAGTTATTTGAATTTTTCTTTTCGGTTCCGTAAAATGCGGAAATAAAAAAAAATAGACTGATCTAGAAAATAATTTATTATTTGTTGGCATGGATATGGAAAAAATTTTCTTTTTCTGAATAAAATATCCAGTTGTAATCCAGATATTGGTTTCTTAATTTGAAAAAGAATGTAAACATAATCAGTGAAACTCTGAGGCAGGGATAGCATAGTTGGTAGGCGGTTGGACTTGTGTCTGTGAGGTTTCGAGTTCGAACTTGCTAGCCGAAGATTCACCCTGTGTAGTGGAGGCTGGGTCTTCTGGTTTCGCTGTAATGGGATTTTACAGTATTGCAAGGGAAACACAGACTGGCATTGGAACAAGAATTGAGGTGGACTTACTATTGACTGCAATCGTTGCCTGTTTGCTATTGTCCCGGCTTTGTCGTCGTGTGAAAACTTGAGACAACGTTTCTCCCGACGGTACCATTATTTGTCACTGTCCCTTTGTGGTCTCGTGATTTTTCGAAAGTAGGCGTGATCTTCTTTGAGGGCAATCACAAGCCTCGTGTGAGCCCGCCTTTAGATAAGAGAAACTTCAAATTTGCATACGGATGGTGATCCTTATCATGATGTTCATCAGAATCATAATGCGAGCAACATTTTTTCTTTGCCCTTCACAATTTTTATGAGGAACAGTTTTAAATAAATAAAAACTGTGCATCGGCATAACAACTGGCTTACGTTGATGCGTTCCTTGTGAAATTCGAGGTCTCTCCAGTAATTGCCTTTTAATGTTGGTTATCATGTCACTATGCTGCAATCAATTTGTTTCGCTTGGTTGAAGTAATGACCGTTGCATCATGTATTCAGCACTGACAAAACTCTCCCTTTTATACAGTATTGATTGTAGCTAAAATTCTCAGTGTTGATTGCAGCTCTAATTATAACAGTATTGATTGCAGCTCTAATCATTACAGTATTGATTGTAGCTGTAATTATTACAGTAT
>JAPMOQ010059854.1:145805-161070 GCA_026543055.1 Argiope trifasciata
ATTTAATTTATTTGTCAAAACTGAAAAATATTAAAAATTTATCGGAAAGAACTATTTATTTATATTTATGAAAATATTAGGTTTACTTTTAAAAAAATTCTAAATTGTTACCTGAGAATTGACAATCGATTAAAATTTTTCAATTATACGATTTTTCTATTAAAAATTTTCCAATAATAAATTTTTAGTTGTTATAAAAATGATGAATTCCATCATAAGCTTAAAGAGTAAAATGCTGTTTAAAAAAACACAATAAACTTACAAGAAATTTGTTCTTCATGGCTTACCTATTATCTGAAGTTCACAAACTCAAAAAAAATGTTAAAGAGTAAAAATGTTTTAAAAAACACTTTAAACATTTTTTAATAACAATGCTATACATTTCAGATCATTAATATAAACCCTTAGGAGTTTACTCTCTTGCCTGGCTCATATTCCATCTCTCTTTCAAACTCTTAGTTGATTGCTTTTAGTTGGATGATCACTGTATAAGCCTTTCCATTTCTCTAATATTTGGTATCATACATTTTGCAATAAATGCTTCCTAAGGCATTGGAGAGATCTAGCTTCAGCCTTTACTCTCAGAGGGGATCATTATAAATCAGACAATTCTGTTGCCTTCAGGTCGAAGGATATAAAAACAAGTTTGATGTCAATCGTTAAGATTTTTTTCACTAGTTTCACATTTTGAATACAATGCAGAGGGTCTCTTTGAGATGTGGAAAATATAATTGTGTTAGAACTTTTGTTATCCAATTCTATCCGAGATAGGTTACCATAGGTTTATCATTAATTGCATCCGAGATTATGCGTACATAATTATGTATTAAATATTATTACATAATTATGAAATATTGCACACTGGAGATTTTTTTCAAAAATTTAACTTTAAAAATATAATCTCCTTATTAATTTTCACAGTAGGTCATTAATATAAGTTTAAATTCATTTCAGGGAGAAAAAGGCCATATGACATTAATTATCAATTAATTTACATTTAATGAGCTAGTTAAAGTATTGTTCGAAACATAATATTTTAAATTCTAATTTGTACAGACACACCATTCTAGATGGAAATGATGGCTAATATAATTATCCATGTTGTTTGTTACAATCAAGTTACAAAAATGTTATTGAAACATTTTTTTCATCAACGATGAATAGAAAAAACAAAATTTTTTCAGTGATTTTAACATTAAATTGTTATGAAATATTTATTTCTATTAATATAACTTTGAGGGAGGCACAAAACATCCATTGTTTCAAAGAGATTAATTTGATATACAAATAATTGTATTTGGCTCATTTTTTGTTGAGTTATAATTCTTTGAATGAAACAACAGTGGGAAAATATCATTCTTCATAAAATGAGTTTAAAAAAACCCGAACCTAGAGTTTTTAGTGAAAATACCTCGAGAAAACTCCTTATAACTCAAGAAATATTCTGAATATTGACATTTGGGATCTTTGAAACCTAAAGGATCAGAGAACATTTTGTAGCAATAAAAAATTATTTGATATTTTGAACAATTTTCGAATTTCAAATACGTACATCTTGGCTATAATATATAATACTACCAATTAATTTTACAAATTGCCTACGTAAAATATCTCTATGATGAGCAATGGGGATGCATTTTTATTTTGATAGATACAAATGCAAATAGAAATAATTACTTCATTTCTGTTTGCCACATTTTGCACATTCAAATTGTCAAGGGAATCACAGATATTTCTTACTATATATTCTGATGACATAAAATAAAGATTAATTATACATTTACAATTCTCAACTTTATTTATTAAAACAAGGATCGAGAATTCTTTTAGAGTTCAAAATAGATTAAGATAGATCTAGGAATAGATTCCAAAGCAATTTTAACAAATTACATATGGATAAAAATATTTACAATTTTTGAATAAATTAAATTCTCTGGGAAATAAAACTAGCCTGCAGATTTTGCTTTTGTTATTGATTAATATTTAGTTGGTTTGAAAACATAACTTCTTTTGGTCACAAGATTAACCAAATCTTCAGCATTAAGACTGATAAATTGAATAATATAATCATCCAGATTAATATAAATTTAACTGTTTATTTGAATAAGGAATTTTATTCTTTCCGTTTTGCTTCTTATTAAACTAAGCCATATTAATGACTCTCCATCCCGCCCGAAGGCACTCGGAAATAAACACTGAATGACCGGACCGCCGCTACTGAAACACTTGAGGGAAATGTGGTGAAGTCCTAAGCGTCATCACCGACTACGTTACAATCCTCCCCTTAGGAAGTACGTCCCGTCATCGATGAGAGGAATCAGATCTCTTACCTTTTTTGTACCCACCGGGTTGGGGAGATCCAACTATCATGCCGGAAGCATCTCTGTCTCACTTAAGAGGTGCTCCGCTGGAGGGATTTTAATTGCATTAAATTTCGTCCCTAAAAGTACCGATTTCATTTTTTTCATACTGTTGAGCAAATATTTGAGATTGACAGAGTATCAAAATACAGCAGCACAATCAAGAAAAAAAAATACAAAAATGATTGCTTTGCCAGATGAATTAATTTTGTTTTTCAATCTGTAATATAAAAACACATGATATTTTTAATAAAAATTTTGAAATATCTATGGATTATGAAAAAAAATATCCTTTTTTGATAATATGTCTGCTATAAAAATATATCCTCTAATTAACATCTGTCTTAAAAGTATAACATATATTAACTTGGTAGAATTATTAAAGTAAGTTTGTCTTTCAATACAGAAAGCTATTTTGCTTTTGTGTAATTTACAAAACAGCTTATTTCTGCGTGGAAAAATAAGCAATGAAATTTTAAAATTGTTTTTAAAAAGTAAGCGCTACGAATTCATTATTTGATATATGGCATTGTTGACGTCTTGATTTAAGGGTGAGTTCCCAGGTGACCTGATGGTAAGGTCTGGGCTTCCAAACGGGATGGTTTCAGGTTCGAGACTCGCTCCCACCGAATAACCGTCGTGTGAGGGGGTCTCTTGCACGTTCAATCTGTCAGGACAAGCGTTCTCCCCGTGGTGTGGTGTGGAGAGGGGATTGCCAGCTCAGGTGTCTTCCTCGTCCTCGTCGATTTGACGGTGGTTCAAAATGACGAGGTCGATCCGCAAATAGTCCTCGTGCTGCTTTGCAAAAAGATGTTAATATAACTAAACTAAACTAAACTTTACTTATTGGTTGCGCTTCCCTGTTGCCACTGGTTCGAGTCCTTGTTCGGGCATGGTCGTTTCGTTTTGTATCTGTGAGATGTGTGAACGTGCCCCTCTGTAAAAAGGGGTTGTGCAAGCGAATATGTATGTGTTTCATCTTCATATAAGCTTGAAGTCCTCCGGGTGCTCATTGGTCTTTTCCTTCAGAAACTACTCCACGCTTTTCCGTGGAAACATGGACACGACATCATCATCATCATCTGTCACATTTTTATTCATCGAAAATGACTGAGTTCAATCGTTTGTGTCAAGAAGAGGTCAGATTTCTATTAAATCGGATAAAACTATTGTAAAAATAATGTTACTAAAATCATAGCCTTTCATAAAACCACCACTTTTAAACTGCGTCTAAGGATGTAGTCATGGTGACCTCTAAAAGCAATATAAAAAATTGGCCATGATGGTGATAAAATATTTGACTTAGGAGCCAGACAATATTCTCATCCTTCTTCTCGTAATTCGCTGTGAAAGAAGCAATTATATTTTTAAGAGTAACGATTCTATTTAGATTGGAAGCAGCGTCAAGAAGAGTATATGAAAAAAAATTATTACCTTAATGATCTATTATTTTATGATGTAGTATATATATTTGTAATTACTGAATAAAATATGACTTATTAAGACGTTGAGAAAAAAACTTTCTTAGTAAAAATTATAAATAGTATATATTCAATTATTTTTGAATAAGCAGGCATTCAAATGTGTTTACAAAGAAATTTCATTTTTTGTTACGAATTTATTACAATGAAGATTAAAATAGATTCTTTATTTACAACATATGTGTAATTTTTTAAATCTCACATCAACTATATACTTCTTATAATTTATTTCACAGGTATCTAGTTAAATATTTTTTAGAACACTATGGATCATAAAGAATTTGAATACATTTTGAGTATTTTTTGTGTTTTCAATATTCTACCATATTTAATTGTACTCAAAACGAAATTGTATTTTTGATTTATAACTATGTAAAATTGTTTAAGTTTAAAAACATAATGAAATAATTCTCAACATTTATTTTGAACACATTTCTTAGAGATGAACTAATCAATGTAATTTTAAAAGGAGTTTCATTCAATGTGTTTGACTTTGATGGAGTTTAATGGCCTGAAAACCATTTCTGATTATGCAGTGCCAAACACAAGGTATATGCAAACGTATTGCTTATAAAAAGTCGCATCGTCACGTTTTAAAAGGTTAATCGAAATCTCAATGAAAAATTAATTCTATGAATAAGATCATGGTTACGTTAAACTAAAAAGTCAATTCTTTAAAAGTTTTTAAAGGATTGACTTTAAAAAAGGTTTAAAGGTCAGTGAAACTTTCAATGAAAATCATTTGCCTAAATTTCATTTAATAACTTAGTTCTGAAATTATTTGAAATTAAATTTCAGAAATGATTCTGAAACGAATTGGATCAAGTTATTCTAAACAAATAAATACAACATTTTGTTTTATGTTAAACAAATAAATAGAATATTTCCAAATATAATAAAAAGTACCTCAGAAGAACAATCATCATAATTTTGAATCAGCCTGTCGATTTAAAGAACCACCTTAAATTTGATAATTAATTTTATTAGACTGAAAACCGATAATGACATGTGGTAGTTTAAAAGATTTTGAAAAGCATCTCTTAGTTAAATATAAATATATTTTTCTTATGAAATAATAAATTAATCGTTTCTTAAATTTCATTTTTGGTGTTCATCAATTCAAAATTAGAGTATATGTTTTGAATTATTTTATTCAAAACTAGATGGTACCCGGCTCGTTGCTGCAGCGGGAGAAATAATCCTAGAAATATCATTCGGAATTTGAAATAACCGTCTTGCTTCATTAAGAATGATATTTATTTTCCTGTCGGCAATGGATACATTCATTGAAATGGAAGGATGTATAAAGGAGATGCTTATATGGTATTATTATATTCCACAAACAAATATTCATTTTCGTACATTGGATTTGTGAATTGTTTTAGAATTGTAAAACTTCGTGTTCTTTCGGAAAGGCAATGAAAGAAACTATTTATTGTATCTCGTGATTCGTTTAAAATTCGTTTCGAATTCTCAAGTTTAATATGAGAAAATGTGATTAAATGTTTTCTTTTAAAACTGATTAAACATAGAAAATATATTTATGTCACAAAATCTTTAATATAGTTAAAAAGATAACTTTTTGTAAAGTAACATAATGAAAATTACTTTTACTATAATAATTACGGCTCATTTACTAAAAAAAAAAAAACGTTAACATTTTATTAAATATTTCGTTAAAATTTCAAACCTATAAACTTTCTATCACACTCTGTAATAAAACTATTACCACAGAGAAAGACTCACATTGCATTTACGTACAATAGCTCCAAAATATGAGAGTCTAGCTTGAATTGAGCATCTTTACTGAATCCGTTGTGACTCCTTGGCGAGTTATTTGGTGGTTAATCTTTGATTAGTAGAGGCAGTAAGTAGATCTGAAAATATTTTTTTATACTTTAGATGATTGTATTGTTTCTATAACCATCCCGTAAATGCATGTGAGTGGTACGACAGTGCATAACAGACATATAGACAAACATTCAATTTTTATTTATATAGATTTATTATCGTTTCTTTGTCTTTCCAAAAATATAAGCAAGTGAATATAAACAACTATTCCAAACGAGAACAGGGTCCTTTGTGTCAGACAGAAATATCCATTACAAGCCATTCTTAATAATAACCATTAGCGATTCATAGCAAATGTATGATAAAAAGCAACAAATCTGGGGAAAAAAACTGTCGAATTTTTGAGAGATTTTCAGAAAGAGCTAATAAATATCTTGAAGTAGTGTTCCTAGTCCCATCAAGATTTTAAGTAATAATTGTTATAAGAACTGGAACACTAGAGTAAAACAAAATTGAACTGCTGTAAAAATTTTAATCGCAGTACCTCAAATGTCCATCCATTTAAAACCGTCACATCCTTTATAATTACTTGAAAGGAAATTATATCGTTCTTGCATTCTTTAAGTTGTACTGATAACAAAAGTTGAATATTTTGCAATGGATGCTAATATTTAAAGAGATTAAGTAGCCTAGTACATTCAAACAGTGTTAAATGAAGAGGTTTTATATCCAAAATGCATTGTTTTAGCTGAAATTGGACTGACAAAAAAAGGTTGTCCAATAATATTTATGATTGAAAGTTTCCATTTAAAAAAGGAGAAGACATTTTCCCTTGAGTTAGTTTTCATAGTATTGACAAACAAGTGTCGACAATTTTTCATCAAGAGAAAAAATGTTCTATTTAATTACTTTCCTCCGTAAAAAAAGAAATGGAGAAAACCTTTGAATTTGAAAATATTATATTAAAACAGGCCAGAATGTAACTAAGGAGTATCAGCCTGTATTTTATGTATTTGTAATTGATGAAGAAAATCGTGCTAGACTTTGGACAGGCATTAAAAGTAAAGAAAAAACAAGATGGGGAGATTATTTGGAGAGGTTTCTGGAATGCATTTTAATAAAAAGAATGTCCCTCCCCAGCACAAAACTGTGGATCTTTTAGCAAACCATGATTATCAAAGAGTGCACAGATTTTTATTTTGATGTATGAGCTCTATGTGGTGTTGGTGTGTCTAATGCCACTTGGTCATACCAAGCCCGAATGAACGGAGATCTTTCGAATGAAGAAAGACGCGTGCGCCTAGCGTTGTTAACGGACACCTTTCAATTGAAAGTACGACTTTGCTCGAGCACACACGACACAACCCTTCTTAGAGGATGGTCGAACTCATTCATCCATCCACAAGTCAGAGACCGACTCATCCCTGATTCAGTAAGAGGTATTAGTAATTGGAGGACTTTGCAGTCACTACCTATTGAACGTGCCCCATTTGCCATTAGTCCACACGACGGTTTTTGACCAGGACAAGAACACAACTCGCTACCTTTCAGTTGCGAAAATGACGTTCTACAAACCAGGCTACAGCGTCCCCATGAGTTTTATGTTTCTTAGTAAAGTAAATTGGCAAATGCGCAGTAACTTCGTGTCTCTGGCGAACTATAACTACGAAAGATATTTGACATGAATCTAGCACTTTTACTGAATCAATGAGTGACCATTGGCGATTAATCGCAGATACATGCATCGGAAAATGGAATATGTCTTCCCGACCATTTTTTCTGAACATTTGGAACCAAAATCTAATTTCGAATCAGAGTTGCGGTTAGAATATTACATACTAGATTGCAAATAAGTCATTGCATTTTCGAATTGCCACGATTATATGTTTGGGAAATAACCGATAACACAATTTGCTTCTTAACGGATTTGGTTCAAATATTATATCTGTATTTAGGATAATAAATTTTATTCATTTTTTTTTCATTTTATAATTATCATGTTCATTTCTATTTGGACAACTGGCCAGATAGATTTCTTTTGTAAGGATTTCGTCCAAAATTTGATAGAAAATTATCAATTTTTAATATTAAGTACATATTTCAAATTTCATCTATCCATTATATAGCATATTTCCTTTTTTGCATTCATTGACAGACATATTGACAGATGGGCGGATACAGAGACATACATAATCCCAAAAATGCATTTTTCAGTCTTAGAAAGGTTTGAAATTTGTGCATACGTAGAAATCATATAGTCAATTTATTTTTGAAAATGTCCATATTTTCATTTTGTACTTTGGAAAAGGAAAAAGAATCTTCAGCTTTATTAAGAGGCAGAACCATATCATGAAACAATTTGCACGGATTCTTCTTTCAAATCTGTAATTTTTTCAATCTTCAAGTAGCGATAAAAAAATCGATAAAAAATATGTACATCAAACTAGTATCTAGTAGGATTCCAAATTAAATAAAAGTACAGTGCAATATTAGATTTTAATTCAGATGACAAATTTTCGTAAAATAGATATATATTTTTAGAATATATTTTAGCTAAGGTGAACGTACATACTTGAATCTTCGAAATTACAAGGTGGCCAGAAATAAAACACCCCTACTCTGACCTCCATGGATATCGAACTACTCAGTGTAAAGGCTCAAAATTTTGTACACATACTATTCAAAATATGGGGAAACGGATTTCACGAAAAAAAAATTAGTTCCTGAAATCACCGATAGGTGGCGCTGCACAACTGGAACTATGATCAAAAGACACAAATAATAATAAAAATTAAAATGTTTATGCGGAATGGAATGCTTCCTTTTTAATTTTTCTGCCCCTTATGGAAAATAAAAATAGTAAAGAAGCTAGAACTCCCGTTGTAACTGCAATTTCATACTGTAACCAGAAAAATTTGCATAAAGCATGGTTAGAAGCCATGTTCTGGGTATAAAAGAAGTTAAAAGGTGGGGAATGTCATTCTTATTAGTGATGGCTGTCACGCTGCCAGAACGCGCTTTGCTTGTGAAGTTGTTTTACGAGAATAAAGGAAATGCTCCAGCAGCACTTCGAGAGTTTCGCCGACTTAAGGATTTGCGTAAGGGACCATTGCTTCCACAAGCTCTCAGGAGAATGATCGCTCGATTCGAGGAAACTGGACATCTTGGAGTTCAGCCTGGTCGAGGACGCAAACCGGTTCGTTCAGATGTCGTTGAAGATGTTGCCACCGGTATTGTTGAACAGTCAATGGATAATGTTTTAGGCTGCAGTAGTGCACGTGCAGTGTCACGACACTTGGGTGTTCCCTATAGCACAGTGTGGAACGTACTCAGAAAAATGGTGCATTGTTTCCCGTACAAAATCCGCCCTAATCAACAATTGCTGGCCACAGACAGGGAGATGCGACTGACCTTTGCATTGACATTTCTTGCTAGAGTTGAAGTGGATGCATCGTGGCCGTGGCAGATTCTGTGGAGCGATGAGGCCCATTTCCACCTCAGTGGAACAGTGAACACCCATAACTGTCGCATATGGGACACGACAAACCCCCGTACCTTCCAAGAGATTCCACTCCACTCACCGAAAGTTACAGTCTGGTGTGGATTCACAGCCACATTCATCCTTGGACCGTTCTTTTTCGAAGAGGTTACTTCCAATGGCCTTGAGACATGTACCGTGACGGCCAACAGGTACAAAAGGATGCTCGAAACATTTGTTGTACCCCATTTGCAGCAGCGCCAATGCCTTGACACCATTACTTTTATGCAAGATGGAGCACCTCCACACATTGGACTCCCTGTGCAACAGTTTCTTCGCCAACATTTCACCACTGACAGAATAATCAGTCGCGCGTTTCCGACAACTTGGCCATCTAGTTCACCGGATCTTAATCCGTGTGATTTTTGGCTTTGGGGACACTTAAAAAACCTTGTTTATCGAGAACGTCTGATAACCTTGGCAGATTTGAAAGAGAGTATCAGTCTGCATGTGAGAAGCATCTCAGATGACCAGTTACGATCCGCAGTTGAACAAGCTGTCCACAGACTTCACATTTTACATCTTCAGGAAGGCAACCATATTGAGCAGCATTCCCTGCATCGATAACGTCCTTGTTTCATGTATGCTTGGTACTTTCAAATAAAATGTGTTTAAAACGTGTTTTTGTGTCTTTTCAGCATACGTCCAGTGGTACAGCGCCACCTATCGGTGATTTCTGGAACTAAATTTTTTTTTCGTGAAATCCGTTTCCCCATTTTTTGAATAGTATGTCCACAAATTTTCAAGCCTTTACACTGAGTAGTTCGATATCCAGGGAGGTCAGAGTAGGGGTGTTTTATTTCTGGCCACCCGGTAGTTCAACATATCGAATAATTTTTTATCACTTCAAAATGATTCCTGGTTCCTTAGCTTTCGAATGATACCAAGATGTTGTCAATATTCGGAATACTTCTGGAGTTATAAGGATTTTTCTTGAGGTCCTTTCACTAAAAACTTTTGTGTAGGGTTTTTAAAACTCATTTTATGAAGAATGATATTTTTCCACTATGTCGCTTCATTTAAACAATCATAACTGAACAAGAAATTAACCAAATACGATTATTTATGTATTGTAATAAACTGTATGAAGCAGTGATTATTTTGTAACTCAAACAAAGTTATATTTATGGAAATAAATTTTAATAGCTATTTGAAATTTAAAATGACAGAAAAATCTTGTTTATTCTATTCATCGTTGACGAAAAATCTGTAAAAAAAAAGCCCTATATATTTTGATAACTTGATGGAGGCAGACAGCATGAAGACTCATATTGGGAATCATTTCTAATTAGAATTATGTGTCTGTACAAATTAGAATTTAAGATATGTGTCAAAAAATACTCTAATTAGCTAGTTAAATATTGATAATTCATTAATAATTAGTGCAATAAGGTTTTTTCTCACTGAAATGAGTTTAAACATATATGGTCTGCATATGTTAATATGTTAATACATACTGCATATGTTAATACATGCATATATGGTCTATATGATAATACTGCATATGATAATACATGCATATATGGTCTCTATAATAATGTTCTATTGTGAAAAAACTGGATTTTCAAAGTTAAAATTTTTTAAAAATCTTCTGTTGTGTACGCACACCTTAAAAAAATCATGATTAATACACCTTTAAAATACGCGATTACACCATAAAAAATCATGATTATTTACGAATATCTTAAAAAACTCCTGATTATTTATATACATCTTAAAAAAATCGTGATTATTTAATTTGTGACATTTTGACTTTTTTTATCGTATAGCATGTATTTATTTAATAATTTTCTTTAAATTTATCAATAATTTTCTTTTTAAGTTTTGAAAAAAACTCGATGGATTCTGTTTGATTGGCTCCTATCCCTAATTGAAAGGAAGGGATTAACTCTAGTTAATCGATACTCTAGTGCTTCGCTCTCATATGCGGGGGTTTCTCCCCTCCCCCATCCAAATTCTAGCTGATTTATTCTCAATCGGGATGTTGACAGCTCAAACACAACTTTGACTGGAAGAGCCTGCCATTTTCGTAGCCAGTATCGTTTGCAATAATTGTATCGTTTGGTAGCCAGTAATTGTTTGAATTTATCGTCCAATGCTCCCCATTTAAACTGTGTAACATGTAGGGTTAAAACTGTAAACATTTAATAACACTTCTCATAAGAGTTATTAAATGCAGTACTAACCCTAGTAAAACAGGACTATCATTTACCATTTTATTAGAATTAGAAGATACATGCCTGTATAAACGCTAGATATGCCTTCTTTTTAAAAAAAAAATTATAAAATTTCATATTGATGTATTCATAGCTTCTCACTTATTTATTTATAACGTATACATTATTTATTTATTACTTATGCATTATTTATTTATTACTTATACATTGTTCATTTATTAATTATACATCATTTATTTATTACGTATACATTATTTACTTATTACGTATAAAATAGATATAATTTCCCATAGTGTAGTATTTGAATTCATCTATTCAAACCCTTAAGATTTTGCAAATCTAATCTGTAGCAAATAATTTCTGTAAAGTTGATTAAAATTAAAGAAATAAATACACCAAATACAAATATAAAGTTTATGTTTGCTAAAATATTTCTTTTAAATTTTTAGGTATTGTAAAAATGTGTAAATAATAAGCTTGTGATAAATAAATAAATAAATAATAATTTTTATGTAATAATAAGTTTGAAAATTATAACTGAAATTTGTATATTATTTATATCCACATCTCATTCTAACACGTCTCTCGGAGTTCGTAACATTTCCAGGTTTTGAGAAATGAGCCAAATTTTGTTTGATTCTCAAAAAAGTTGGAATTGTTTATTGTCCAATGAAACAAACAGATGCATAATTATATCTAAGTATTTAAGTCAAATCACTGACCTCCGACCCGCCATTGAGGCACACGGATTAACAACGGAAGACTGAATGACTGGGCCGCCACTACAGCAACACTGGCGGAAACTGTGGTTGAGTCCTTAAGGGCCATCACCGGCCACGGTACAACCCTTTCCGAAGGGAGTACGGCCGCCAATGATGGGGGGGCAAAAACCCTACCTTTTATAATACCCATCGGGTTTGTGGGATCCAACCATCATATTGGAATAAAGAATAGGTAAATAAAATTTTCTAACTTAGCTACGGTAGTAATGATTTGAAACAGCTTATTCACTTTTTTATGAAAAAAACGGAAACTGATTGATTTCAAACAGTTGCTTAAATTATTTCTGAAGAAAATTTGTAAAAAAAATTATTAAATTATTAAGAAAATATTGAGTTAATTAAATGCGGATTTCAAAGATAGGAAAAAGAAACAATGCAGATTAATAAGTTCCCGAATTCTATTATTAAAAAAGAAATCTTTTTCATGTTTACCACGATAAATGTACTTGTCTGCCAAATTACATTTAAAATTTGGCGTCTATATTAATTCCCGCCATAATTGGAGTCTTAAGAATTTAGGTTAATAATTCAGAGAGAATGATGTTTTATTATTAAGTGCAATTAATGGTTTGGTATGTTCCTATATGGCATTTCTGATTGTAACCTTGTTCAGAATGTCGTAATTTTTGAATGTCTGTATTGTAAACTTAAATTAATTAAGCTGCTATTGTTTAACATGACAGATAGATCTTAATTTCGTTAACCTTTCAGAAAGTTGATATAATTTTAAAGGAACTTTTTTGGGTGCAAAAGTTATGCTTGAAAAGGAAAGGATAAAATGTTTAAAATCTCTAGTTTCGGTTAAAAAAACTCAAGAATTTCTAACCCTAACAGCAGTAGTAAATTTGATTCATGGAACTGATGGACTAATTCAGTAGTATTCGAATATTTAATGCGTGGATATTCTAATTCATATAGGCTCTGATTCATCAATAAAGAAAAAATTCTTCTTGGAAGAATAAAGACTTGCCTACTAGCTTTCTTTCTGAGGTTCTTTTCCTATTACGAAAATTTCAAAAAAGCTTTCTTACTATTAACACGTTCATTATAGTCAATTACATTCATGAAATTTCTCACAGTCTAGTTATACTAACTTCTCGTTTTGAAGCAGCAATAGGGCTATTTTGGGATGGACTTTGTCATTTTGAACTACGCTCAGATGACGAGGAAGACACCTGAGCTTCCACCCCCATCTCCACACCGCACCACACCAGCAGGAGGACGTTTGGCCCGACAGATTTAATGTGCAAGGGACCTCCTTACACGACGGTTCTTTGGTGGAATCGGGTCTCGAACCTGAAACACTCTGGTTCCGATATTTCCCCTATAGTATCGGTTTGTTTTGTGAGATGCCAAAAATCGGTCTCCATCTGTCGAAATATGAAGCTCGTGCTAGGTTTTAATAAAGAATTGTTTTGTAGATTTAAATTTATAAATACTTCCGTCCATTTTTTCATAGATAATCCTTCATTACTTACGAATAACTTTAAAAAGTTTCATTTAAAGACAGTTATCAACTTGATTTAAAGAAATATTACTAGTATTCATTCGTGACATGGTATCAAAAATTTACTCTGGATCGGTTATGGAAGACTAAGATTAGTTTGAATCTTGCGTGTAGAAACACATTTTTAAATGATAATCTATACTTATAATAAAGCTCAATGTGTGTGTGTGTGTGTGTGTGTGTGCGTGTGTGCGTGTGTGTGTGTGTGTGTGTGTGTGTGTGTGTGTGTGCGTGTGTGTGTGCGTGTGTGTGTGCGTGTGTGTGTGCGTGTGTGTGTGTGTATGTTGGCGCTCTACAGGCCAGACCGTAGGACATACAGCTACCAAATTTGGTACATGTATACCTTGGATGTCGGGAATGTGCACCTCGGAGCCCTTTTTTTAATTTTTAATTAGAATTTGAATTAATTAAAATTTAAGCTAAATTTTGACGTTTTTCCGCTGTAACTTCCGAAATTATTATTGGACAAACATGATTTTAACATCAATTTAAAGGTAAAAAAATTAGCTTTCTAATGGTATCAGTGTTTTAATGTATAACTCAAGCTTCTATTTTTAACGAATTTTTAAAGAAATATTTTAACCATGTTTTTTTAGCACTGGATAAAATAAAATAAAACAATGCCGGAAGTTCAAATGAAAAAAAAAAACAACTATCATCGTAAATCAAATCTAAAGAAATACAACTTTCAGCACGTGACTGGATAAAATAACACAAATATAAAATGTGATATCTTCTATAAAAATAAATGCCAGGCAAAGGATTCTAAGAAATCGTTTGCAATATACGTATCATTAATTCCATAAATTATCTTTATTTACGGTAAAGCTGATTGAATTTAGACAGGATATGATTGGAATTCCGACTTAATGGCATTTTTTTATAATCGTTTCCAATATCTGTATCATTAATTCAATAATTTTTTTCCTTTTTTCGCTTTCTTTAAAATGTTATTTATTATATACTAGTCGCCAAAGGCGGCTAGTATATAATAAATATCTATTCAAAATTTCGTATAAAACATTTACTTCTTTTTTGAGAACTATACATTTGCTATAAATTCATTTTAAGGAATTAAAATAAGCCTTTTTCAGTAATCCAAGAAAGCAAGAAGCAAATATATAAAATTTTGGTAATTTATCTATGATTTTTCCTTCCATACGGAATTTCTTTTAATCCAATTTGCATATAAAAATAGAAATTTCCTCTTAATTGTAGAATACATTTTTTTTTGACATTTCTAATATATAAATAAGCATAAAATATAATAACTACATTTATTAAAATCGGAAATAATGAAGACTGAAAATTCGAAGCAATATTTTTAAAGAGACCCCGTACATGTCTATAATCTTTTCTCTGTAACTGTAGCTTCGTAACTGAAAAACACATTTGTTCTAACATAATAAAATTGTGCTTGAGTTAGTTAGAGGGAAAAAATCAGATTTAATTAGATTCATACTGGAATCAAGTTTTGTTTTTCAATTCCAACTATTAGTTCGCACTATCACTATATATATGTTGCTAACTATATTAAAAGTAGTATAATGGATTAAAAATCATGCTGTATAGTATTACTGAAAGTATTGGACAAAAATTAGAAAAATATCTGCAAAATGTGAATGCAGA
>JAPMOQ010059854.1:165153-257302 GCA_026543055.1 Argiope trifasciata
GCATTATCAATGTATATTTCAATTTATCGTAGAACATATATTTTATTTTTTGAATGTAATTATCTAAAAAGGCTTAGAAATCCTACTTTCTCCCTTTCGCTGCTAACCCGGATTTAAAATTTGTGTACTTATAGATCGTTGTTTAACCTTATTTCCTTTTCAAACAAAGGGTGCAGTGTGTAAAGTATGTCAACCCTAAAAGTGCTCTCGTTCCACATTCCTGAATTCCCCGTTTAACAATGAAACTGGCCGTTAAAAGGATCCATTAGTACTGGACTTGCACGGACGGATTGTGTGGTCCATGTGTTAGTAGTGAGAGAGTTAATTAACTAAAACTTTTAAACTTTTAAATATCTTTAACAGTTTTATTAGGTCTTTTAATCTAATTTTAATCGGGTCAGGCTTATCCCAGATCAATCTTCTTGATTTAAGGAATTAATGATTACTGATAATAAAAGCTAGCTCTATCCGTTATAATCATAGATTTTTCCTTCACAACAAGGGATAGTTAGTATAGTCATATCACTGACCTCCGACCCGCCACTAACGCACAAGAATTAAGCTCGCAAGACTGAATGACCGGACCGCCGCTACAGCAACACTAGAGGGAACTATGGTTGAGTCCTAAGGGTCATCACCGGCCACGGTACAACCCTCCCCGTATGGAGTACGTCTCGACATCTATGGGAGGGCCAGATCCTCAGCCTATTATTGTGAACACCGGGTTGGCGAGATCCAAACACCATACTGGAAGCCTCTCATCCTCATTTCATGGTGCCCCTCACGGGGAGTAGGGATAGTTGGTATGTATGTTGCATATACACACACACAATGATGCTATGCAGGATGATCTTCCCATCTAGCATTTTATTTGAAATAAGTCTACTCTTATTGATGTAACAACAGATTTTTTTCCATATTATTGTTTGATTTTTGATTAATTAAGAATTGTGATTCATATTATAAGTTTTTGCTGATAATTTTATAAATATATATAGAGAGAAAGACTAGTATACGATCTTTAAATTTAAAATTTATATTTCCAAAGAAAGTGATTTGATAAATCTTCGAAGCTTTAAGCTGATTTAAAAAAAAAATATTTTTAAATGTAACTTTTGAAGATCTTTTCATTTTGGGGTGGAAAAGCAATATAAATTAATTCTTAAATGTAAGTATTCTGTTCACTGTTTAAATTATTGTAAAGTAAAGTGATAATATGTGACTCATTTTGTTACTGAATTATAAATTTGGAGCAAATTTATTTTATTTTTAATTTTATACTATAATACAAAAAGTAATAAGAATATGAGATTTTGATCTAGAAAATTTGCTTTTTCTCATTTTCTTGATAATTTTCCCAATTCAATTTTATTTCCATTTCTTATTAATTGAAATTTTTCTATGTTTGTCTTAATTTTATCATTCAGTGAAGAAACCAATGATAAATTTATACAGCTTATTTAAATATTCAGAAATGTCAACAGTGATATAATTTCAAATGTTCACCCATTAAGGTTGGGAAGTAATACTAATTTACATCAGGAGGTCAAAACATGAATATAAGGTTGTAGTTTAGAAAAATATTGTACGAAGAATATCTACTTTATACTCAAAACACTTGAAACTTCGAAAATCGTTCTAAATATCGAATTTTTTTACTGTTTCAAAAGGCTCTCCGATCATTTAGCTTTCAAACCAATAAAAAGATGCTGTCAATATTTGGAGTATTTTTCTAGGTACTTTAATTAAAAACTCTAGTTTCGGGTTTTTTTATAATCAATTTTATGAAGAATGATATTTTTTAACTATATTGCTTTATTCCAAACAATCATAACTCAAAAAGAAAGTAAGCAAATACAGTTATTTACTTATCAAAATAAAATGTATAATATAGTGGATGTTTGATGCTTCAATCTAAGTTATACTGATAGAAATAGAACTTTAATTACTATTTAAAAGTTAAAATGACAGATAAAATCGCACTTTTTCCATTTATCGTTGATGAAGAAAGTGTTTAAAAAGAACTATATATTTTAATAACTTGACGGAAGTTGATAACATGAAGACTAATTTTAGGCATCATTTCCATTTAGAATGGTATGTATGTATAGATTAGAATTTAAGATATAATGTTTAAAAAATATACTCATTAGCTTATTAAAAATTCATTAATTAATAATAAATGTAATATGGTTTTTTTCTCACGAAAACGAGTTTAAGTATATATTAAAGACCTACAGTGAAAAAACTAGATTTTTAAGTTTAAATTTTTAAAAAATCTTCTAGTGTGTACGAACACCTTAAATCTATACTAAAGCAAAATATCGACATGTAGGAATTTTTCTGCCATGAGAGTTGAATATCTGAACATAAAACTTACATATTTTTTTAAAAAATTTAACCATATTCTATTTTGAATTCTATTGAAACATGATAGTTGGAGAATTTCATAGATATCTTTTATAATTTGTTCTTTCGTTTTTTGTGCTTTACATTTCGAATACGAGAGCATTTCTCGGAAAGTATTTTATTTCGCTTGGTATTGTGGGGCATAATTTTGCTTCGGTTTATACCCTGAAGAAGTCTCAGATTCACAGTAAATAAGAAAAGTATCCACCGGAATCCCGTTTTCGAGAATGTCATTTTAAGAATATCATTTTCCTCTTCTTTTGCTACTACTTCAAATATAAAAGGAAATAAACAAGTTGTAAATATTTGCATGTTTAATGCTGCTAATAAAATATGGAAAAAGAAATGATAAAAACATACTGTTAAGTGGATATATGATATTAAATATAATAAAAATCTAATGGAATTTTGTGGAATTTATATCAATAGTTTAGTAGATAGTAGTTTATACTCACAAGATATATAACGGTCTTGAAGATTGAGTTTTTTAGAAGAGAGCAGTATTTCTTCTTGTTATCATGTGAGAACATGATATTGTCATGTCGATAGAATTCAAGAAGACCCAGGAATTAGAGTTAAATCCATTTATTGACTCAACTCTGAACTAAGAACTGTAACTGAGAGATCTTCGACTTTTAGACAAGTAGGGAAAGTTCCGGAATACCTTTCTGGAGACGGTAAGAAAAGTCCAGGGCACTCATCTGGTAAATGAAAGAAAGGTTCAGAATCTTCTCGAACACGAAATAAAAAATAAATAAATAAAGGAAACATACTTAAAAATTTTTAAGTCTATTGGCATTCGACCACATGATCTCCGGACTATGAATCCAGCGTCATAACCATTCAGCTATGCAGACTCGGCTTTGTTTTGTTTCGATGCGGCAATATTGTTTCACTTGAAGTTTTTAGAGCCTAAAAATGTGAAGGCAACACATTGTTAAAGCCTCAATATGTAAAAGCAACAAATTGCTGAATGCCTCAAAATGCGTAGCAAAAATTTGGCTATTTATCTCTTATTTTTGAGAGTTTTATTTTGTAGTTGGTTTTCACTGTATAACTTTTGAATTATCTATCGTCTGCTGTTGTCTGTCCCTTGGAAATCACAGTTTTATTGACTAACCCTGTCGAAGTATTTTAAAAATAAACCAAATAAATTAAAATATTGTTTGTTTAATCGATAAAGCTTGCTGGTCCAGGGCTAATTTCAACCAGTTAAAATAAGGCTATTAGAAAATAATGCAGAAGGTTGTCACATTTGGCGATTTATCGCATACTATGTGATTCTTTTTTCATCTCATAAACGGTGGAAATTCAAAACTTGGTTTCAAAACCTATTAAACTGATTAATGACAAATGAATTAACCCAAGAGAGATCGAGCGGGGCACTAAGTCACCCCATTGTATTTCAAACACCTGTCGCAGGGTAAATATTTATCTGTAATCAATCCCCCTTTCAGTACCTTCCTATCTCACAGTCCTCTTGGTAGGTGAAGTATTATTTTTGCTTTTCTTTTCTTTCTGCGCTTGTAGTAATCATTTTTTTGGAATTTAAGTGGGTATGGGGTGACTTACTCTCCCCACGCGACTGTTAATGCTTTGAAATTTCTCTTTCTAAGCAGTGTAATTTTGCGTTATCTAGCTCTCTCTTTGCATTTATATTGCTTTGTGCACTGCATAAATGGCATGCAAATGTAAACTTACGGATTATGAAAAAGAAATGGAATGTTACAATGGGTAATTGGTATACAAGTTATCCTCTAGAGAAAGAACTTTTATCAAAGAAGCTAACCGTTGTAGGAACTCTGAAGAAAATCAAGGGTGAAACTCCCATCTAGTTCTTACAAACAAAGAATAGGATTGTTAAGTCATCAATATTCGGGTTTCAAAAGAACATGACAATGGTATTATATGTGCCTAAAAATCAAAATGCGTAGTCTTGCCATCTACTATGCATTACGATAACGCCATTGCTGAAAGTGATGAAGAGAAGAAACCGGAATTAATTCAATTCTATAATGAAACAAAAGGGGGTGTTGATACTGTTGATAAAATGAATATATCGTCATCGAATATATGATGAAATACCTTCATCATATTCAACAGCTCAAAACACCAACAGGTGGCCAATGGTTATTTTCTATTGAGCGTTGAACGTAGCCGCCATAAATGCCCGAGTAGCTCTAATGGCAACAAAGATACCTCCATCAAAAATGCAAATAGGATAAAATTTCTGAAGAAATTGGCATGATCACTTATTCAGCCACTTATAAACATAAGGCGAGATATGAAAATGCTACCTAAAACAGTTCGTGAAAGCATGGATGCCATCACTTCTAATGGATAACAGGAGATCCCAACTAAAAAATTGAAAAAAGACAAAGGACGATATGTTATATGTCCAAGATGTAAAGATAATAAAATTACAATTTCTTGCATGAAATGCAATAATTTTACTTGTAAAAATCATTCTTCGTATGTTTGCCATAAGTGTATGCAGAATTGAAACTCCTAAAGAAGGTATGTAACTTTTAATGTAAAATTTTCTTAAATATTAAAAACAGTGTTTTGAACTTAAAAGTTTATTTTCTTAAAGAATAATGCACTTATTATTATTTACAATTCATATGTGTTTTTTCATCTAATGTATGGAAAATTTTAAATAAAATAGATTGGGGTGACTCAGTCACCCCACGCGATCTCTTTCGTCACTCTTAGGTGCGCTGCTTCTGCCGGGTTAAGAAAAATGATGATTTAAATTTAATAATATTCTCACCTGATAACTTAAAATTTGCAATAATCGATTTCATTTTTATCTTTCTCTTGTTATATATTTGTTTTTATTTTAATTTCTTGTAATTAATTAGCGACTAAAACATCGAAAAAGCAAACTTGAATGGATTGATAACCATCAGAATCCTTCCGCATTTTTAATAGAATAAAAACCCATGCTTTTGGTCTCCCAAAATCTTAGAAACTTTTTTGAAAACAATAAAATACCGCCTATGAGTAAAGACATTTGTTCAAAAACTGTTTCGGTTTGATGGATGAACTTTTGTGTAGGATCTGTTCTTCAGAATTTCGAGTTTCTACCGAATTTTGAGCAAAGTACGTTCAGAGGAAATTTGTCGATCCGGTGGTCCAAAAGTATTTTAACACGATAGTCACAAAACGATGAATGTTGAAAGAGTAGCATTCAATGTGCAGATTTAACATCTGATGATGTCGTGTCGGAGTTATGACGGAAAGAGGGGTCCAGTAACTTATGAAACTGAGGATCCCTCAACACTGGATGGCAGAAGTGTGTTTACATTTACACACATTTACATACTCGCATTTACACACATTACAACATTTACACATTTACACATATTACAACATTTACACACTCGCTTGTTCAGCCCTTTTAATAGAGGGACTATTTCACACACCCTCACAAATAGAACACAAGGAGAAGAGCAACCATGCTGCAACCAAGACATGGACGCGTCATTCTCAGATCATGGGGAAGATGCTCTACCTCTAGGAAAGGACGCCGGCGATTTAACATGTAAACTATATAAGATTTGGATCTGAAATTTCAGTCTGTCGATCTACTTGTTCATAAACATGTAAACGTAGTAACAATGACTTCATCTGGTAATTGATATCAACATATAAATAGCTTTGAATGGAATTGTGAGTTTCATTTGAATGAAAATGAACCGAATATGCATGGCCATCTGAAAGGCATATCCTGTTTTCTTCATTATTCTATGAAGCACTAAAAGCTTATGTAAGGGATTTTGAAAATTGATGTTTCTTGAATTGGTGTTTTTTTTTCATTAGCTTCGAGTAAATTTTACGATTCGACTTATTTTTGCGCGTTTCTTCTCTTTTTAGTTCACTTTTCTTTTACTTACCACTTGCTCTGCTTAACTAATTGCTACAGTAATTTGATATGCAATTTACCTCAAATACAGCACAGAGCAGAAACTTATTACTTAACATATTAAGTAAAAAAGGAAATTTATTCTGAACTTTTACTCAACACATTTCTTGCATATTTAAATCTCGATCGATATTATTCGTTTTGAATCCCTCACGAAAAATCTAATTAATATTCGAAAAAATATATAAATTAAAACCCACATAACTTAATTAAATATTAACTCCCCGCTTTGTCCCCCTCTAGTATTCTATAGTAGAGGGGGACTCCCCCTCTAATATTCGAAAGTAGCCCACCTCCACGTGGTGTTCCCTGGGCAACGGTGCAGTTTATCGGAACTGCATCGGCTAAGAGGCTACTCAAACATGAAATAAATAATGAACTTTTCATTTAGTTTGACAAAACTACACACCTAATTTTTATTTTTACGTTCTCATGCCACAGTTTTTTTTTTGATTTTACGTTTTCATGCCTAATTGGCTCTACTAAAACAAAAGACTTGCCTTATCGGCTTACATCGCTATCATCGTTATAGTGAACTTGTCCAATGGCAAGTGCCATGAACAACACATATTGCTGAAAATACCATACAGATAGTAAAATAATTTTAATGAAAGAAAAAAGCAAACTATAAAATCAATAATTCATTTTCATAATATCTTAATTAACCAGTAACAGTCACTAAACATTGGTGATCACTTTTGTCTAGCGGATACGGTACGCGACTACAAAGCGTAAGGTATCGAGTTCCAGGCTTGACGTAATTCAATGTCCACAATGGTGCCAAAACCACAAATACATCTCGTCACAAATCTATAAGTCTTTTGTAGCCATAGCAATATGTGAGTATCGATATCAATTGATAATTTCTTTGTTTCTCGATGGTTTTTGATACTTGACATACTATTGTGTATACGCTGATTTCTCTTGAAATCTTGACTTATTTAATTTCAAAAGCATTCGATTGAAATTTCATATTTCGAAGCATTATTTTCATATTTCAGTCGCAAAAGAGAATGAGTATCTTATACTAAAAATTTCCAAACCGTGAATTTTCCCTGCATTATTAACAATTAGGAATTAAAAATAAATGAGTGTGGAATATTTAATTTTCTAAATATAAATATTTTATTACAGGTTTGCAAATCAATAATTTTCTCCTTTGCATTGAATTAGAATGGAATACTTTAACAATGGCATTAGATTATTTTTCTGTTTATGATTACTTAAAATATAACATTTAAAATGGTTTTTGAAAACAATTTTTTCTTCTAAATTGAAACTGCACCATCTGTGGATCAAAAGCTTGAGCTACATTCTGGATGAATTATCAGTTGAATAATGCCTCAGAATCGATTAAAGTTTTTCAAATTGGTTCTGGAGAAAAACAAGACTCATATTTCAAATTAAATGGGTTTTTTTTTTGTGGGCAAAAATGAATCTTGGTTTGATGAAAATTGCTTTGATATTTGATATTCGAATCTTAAAATCGTTTTTCTTTCATATCGGCGTTTTCTCTTTGCTTCTATAGACCCCATAAAGAACAAAATGAATAGCGATTCATTTCAAGAAAATGAGAAAATGAATAGCGATTTCAGAATACATGGAATTTTTCTTAACCTGTTCGCATTGTACTAAAATACAACGGACATAAATCAATGCATGAAGGATTGAATGTATGGAAAGCGTTGGGAATTTTAAAGGGTTATATATAAAGCTATTTGCATTCCGTAAAAAGAATGTCTCAATAAAGTGAAACACACCTTTATTATTTTAACTATTGAAATTAAACATTTACTTTCAGTTGCTAAGTTTCATCAAATATGAAAAGCACATATATTGCCGCATTGAAACGAAACGCAGCCCAGTCGGCATAGCTGAATGGTTAGGACAATGGACGCATAGTCAGAAGATAATGTGTTCAAATCCCAGTAGACTTAAAAATTTGTTTCTACTCTATTTCGTGTTCCAGAAGATTCTGGATCTTTCTTCAATGTACCAGATAAGTGCTCTGGACTTTTCTTACTGTCACCAGAAAGGAATTATTTAACTTTCCCTACCTGTATAAAAGCCGAAGATCTCTCAGTTACAGGGTTTAGAGTTGTGCTCTTAAATTGATTTAACTCTACTTCCCGTGTCTTCTTGAGTTCTATATTCCTGAGAATATAAGAAAAATAACGATGTTTATAAAAAATATGGAAAATAAATTTTGTGTTTAAGTTTCATAGCGAAAGATTGTAAGTAAAATATGTCGCATTCATTCTTTAATGAATATACTGTTTCATGCTTATGAAACATGATTAGAAATTAAAACATAAATTCATGGATTTATTATCAAGAGCCGATTGTCGTTAAAGCAGCTCATAGTTGCAGTTCTGTATTGTATGGATTATTATATTTCATCAAATTTCTTTTGTATCTTACAAATAATACTTCGTTATGTTTCTATAATTGCTTATAAATAATTAAATGAAAAATTTCTTAAATACTTTACTAGATATTTTTATTAATCTTCCAGCGGACGCGGCTGGCATACCAACATGAAGGGTCGCGCGTATTTCTCACATACGCTATATTAAATTTTAAATTTTCAAAAGCTTAACTACTAAAATTATGTTGTAAATAGCTTGATATTAATAACTACAATTACTTTAAACATTTTTTTATTTAAAAAGAAGCAGAAACAATATAAACATAGATTGCAATAACCATATAAAATGACCACAGGTTAACTGAATTGATTTAAAAATTATACAAATGAAATCGCCGATATTTTCACATAACAATTTGCATATAAAATATGGAAGTGCAAAAAATACTGAATGTATGCATAAAAAGTAAATTGCAATTGGCCGTTATATATGAAAAGGAAGAAGGTAGTTTCATTGTTATTTCATTGCAGCGTTGAAATATGAGCAAATGTGTTTAGTGTGCCCCAAACATAGAAGTCTCTGGCAAATCTCATAACTGAACCTCGTGATTTTAGTCTGCTTTTTTTTGGCAGTGTTTTTTCCCTGACGTCACAACTTCCATTTCCTCAATACCTAGTTCGGCTTTTCTTTTTAGTACCTTTCATTTTAGCTCATTTTATAGAGACGTGGGGGCTTTTTTCTCAACATTTCCTTCGTAAGTGCATTTGCGAACTGTCGTCAGTCTAAAACAATACGGTTTTATGTGTAAAATCATACAAAATCAGATGTGATAAAAACTTACATGAACGGTCACGCGTATCTCTAAAGTACAAATATCTGATAGGCTAAGACCTATTAACGCCACAAACTTATGACGACAACTGAAAGTAGGTCAAAGGGATGAGGACAAATAGCCAAGGGCAGGCGTTCCCTGTGCCATCAGATCTAAAGTTATAAAACGAAATTCATCTCTAGTGTATCTCTCACATACGCACTCCCGCTGAAGGTTATATTCCTTGCTTTTTCAAAATATGCTTCCAATTAATAAATTAATTAGCCTTTATTCGCTGTAAATCACGGGAATAATACTGTAACTTTCAGTTTAAAAGAGTTCAAATTTGTACGCGTTTGTGGGCAAACGGAAATTTCATTAATAAAATGCTTGTTATTTATCCACTCGAGTTCAAATACATTTTTTAAAAGCTGCAGTGAATGACACTTGATGTTAGTGCAGTTTGCCTTCGAATATTAATTAATTAATGAAAATTTTTCAGTAATTTCTATTTTGTCTTCATAAATCTTCAAATCCGGTAAAAAATCACCTAAATGTTCACAAGCTCTGAGATTGCTGACGCGACAACCAATCATAAAAAATATTAAATTTATAAAAATAATATGAAAAATAAAAAAGAATTGAATGTTTAATTTTTTAAATATATTACTTGCTTCGATTTCAATTGGGTACTTACTTGGACTTTATTCGCAACATTTGTGTTCAAAATATTTGTATTCTGAAATTCTACTCTGATACCTAGAGAAAACTGAATTTCAGATATAATTACACTAGTTTATTATCTCTTCAAAACGCTACGTCTTAATAAGTCGGATCTTCTATTGTAGTGTTTCATCAACCAAAAGAGGAATAAGAAATAGCTACTTTGTAATGTTTCGGAGTTTCGTGATGTCACGAGCAATTCCACATCGTAATTTTGAATGATAAATGATAATTTGCAAGTTTAAAGCAAGATTAAAATGTTTGTTTTGGAAAACTGTAACTTCTTAATGTTTTGAGCAGAAGCGGCCCTCTAAATATTTAATCCAGACATAAACATTGATCTTAAAATAGCTTTGTAGAGCAGAAATTTGAGCCTAATCAAAAGCTTACTCCATGGAACAATTAAGCGGTTGAATTTAAGAAACAAAATCCTAGTTTTGGTGAATTTCGTTTTAATATGATTAATAAAGTTTAATTTAGAGTCTAAATTTAATCGTGGACATTTATATTCATTTACAACGGATTCGTAAAATTTTTTTAATATGAACTACATTGGGCATTTCCAGTTTTTTTAATAAATTGAAGGCACACAGATTTATTTGAGTTGCCTTTTATTTTCCAGCTGATGAGCTAGAAATGTAAAAGGGTCATGTATTATATTAGGGTTGTGTAGTAACTAGTTTTTGGTTCCCCATGCTGTGCAAGAATAGCGATATTGTCTGCAGAAATTGATAAATGTCAATTCCTAACCCTTGGTAAATCATTGGCGCCAATGTTTGGTCTGGGGACGAAATTACATTGCTACTCAACCTTCTGACCCGAAATTACACAACCTTTCGGCTAATACGATGGAATGAGCATTTAGTGGTAATGTCAAATAACAGGTTTATTCTGGATTAAGGACAACAACAACTCTTTATTTTCCAGCATTAAGGGAAATAACACAATACTAACAGTTTATTTAGCAAAAAGGTTAAGTATAAAATAAGACTAAATTGGGTTTTTTTAAAATCACGTGATTAATAATTTGATTTAATAGCCAGGATTAAATCAAATTCGACTAGGTGTTTTTCATGTGAATTCTGTACCACTTCGTGGAAATCATTGTTAAAATGTTGCAACTATGCACTGACTTGGCTTCAGCGACAAAAATTATTCTAACCCTGCTAACATAAGATCAGCTCTTGAAAGAAAAGAACACTTTCGTTTAGAATCGTTGCTGGATCGGTGGAACCTCGCTAAAAAAATTTCACATTCGAGTTGCCGTTTGATTGAAAGTAATATTACAGTTCACTTATTCACTTACAATTCCCGCAATGAACCAACTTATACTTAGGGTAATTTCGCACCATAAGATTTGGTCCGTCGAGCCAGAGTATAACCAAATTTCATTAACTCTGTTGACCGAATAGAAACCAAATCATTTGCGTGTGACTGTGAAAACAAATCATCAAACTGTTTCTTAACTAACAGCGTGAAGAAAGGATGGGGGGGGGAGCAGAGAGTGCCTGAATATGGTTCAAACTGGTTTTGGTGACTGTTAGCCAAATGATCAGCCAACCATTCGAGTGACGTAGTTTGAACCCTTTTTATTTCTCCCAGATTTTGCAAAATTCTCTCCTTGTCTTGTTTGCTCGACAGAAGGATGAATAAGAAAGAACATTAAATTTGACAACTAATAAAGAAAGAAAATTTCGAAATTTCTAATACTGATTTGAAACAGACGTTCTTATTGAAATTAATCAAGTAATAATTAAAATTCAAAAAAATAACCTATCAAAACATAAAAGATTTTAACTGTGTTAAGATAAGAATTTCACACAACAAGTTTATTTGTCCAAAAATAAATTTTAATTCGATTAACTAGAAACAAAAAAGGAAAGCTGTTTCGAAGTAAAAATAAAAAATGGTCCCCTGATATTCAGACTGACATCCTTCAATAAACTTCAAATGTGTTTTAAAACTGTTTAGATACGAAATCGATAACTTGAAGGGGTTTTAAAATTTTCGGACCATCGAAAAATTAAATTTTTTTTCTTTACTTTCATTATTTTACGGATACTGTGTAGACATCAAAGAAGAAACGAAAAGAAAATATTAAATTAAGATACTTCTCTAGCATAATATTTTATATCTCGGTAAATTTCCATTCTAATCAAGCACACACACATTTCCTTTATCTCATTGGACTCAACAAGAATTAAATACGCTACAGCATTATACTTTTATAAAAAAGAAACTTAAAAAAGTGTATCATTTTGATAAACTTTCTTCAATACTTATTACATTTGGGATTTTATGAAACTCGTTTCAAATATTAGAGTGAAAATTTATTTTAGAAAACATAAAAACAAGTGCCAATTTAAAGGGAAATTTTAACATATATCTTGATTTTGTGAATGGAAACATGCCAAATCCAATTAGAAAAAAATACTATAATCATAAAACAAAAATGAAATATGTACAGATTTATGCACTAAATTTAAAACATAGACGTATTTATTTTTTTTAACATTTTCACATCCAACTTCTAAATAGGCCTTGATAAATGAACTAATTCATTTCCTCCCCCCCTCACAAGTATTTATCTATAGAAAAGTTTCTATTTATATTAGGGGAATTTTAACTTTAAAAATGTTAAGATATATACGCGAATTCATATTTTTCCTGAATTTAGATTCAAAAAGGAAAGAAAAAGCAATTCTTAGGAGAAAAAAAAAGCATCAGACTTCTTAAAAAGGAAAACATAAGGTAACGTGACAGCTTTCGAGCATGCAAAGTTTCATGTGGAAAATGAGAAACTCCATCATGTATTTGACTTAAATCGCCCTCATACGTAATCCTGCCAAGTCAGAGCTCACGCATTCCTGGATTTCGCCTTCTAAGAGTTTGAAATTATGGTGAAATATTTTTCTAGAATATTTTTCCAACTTTTCTTGTTTTACTTTCGTGATGACGCTACTTTCTTAAGTTTTAAATTCATGCGAAGGACCTCTTTTAAAACTTTCAGCAGTGAGAAATGATAAGAAGCTGACCTTAATAGAAATCGTGCATGAAGTTAGGACACATCAAGACTATAACTTGTGTTCATGTAAGACTGACAACTGAGCAGCAGAAGGCCCGTCATCAGAACTAATAAATAAATTTTTATATTTTACATACAATGCATTAAAGAACCGCATTTTCAGTCTGCCTACACGTTTCTTTTCTATATAAAATACTGGTTCTTCGTATGTATTTTAAATACCCTTAAAATTTGGCCCATTAATTTTGGAACATCATGTATATATATTTAAAACTGAAATAACTGCACTTCATAAAAAATGGTAATTTAGTTATTTGTTGTTTATTATGATTTTTGCCACTGGACAAGCCGGCTGTTAAGGTGACAACGATTTAAGCCGATGAGGTGCAAAGCCGTAGTGGCCTGGGGGTTAAGTCTCGACCTCGGAACTGGATGATTTCAGGTTCGAGACTCGATTCCACCGAAGAACCGTCGTGTGAGGGGATCTATTGCACGTTAAATCTGTCATGTCAAACGTCCTCCCGCAGGTGTGTTGTGGAGAGGGAGGTGCCAGCTCAGGTGTCGTCCTCGTCATCTGAACGTGGTTTAAAACGACGATGTCCATTCCAAAATATCCCTAGTGCTGCTTTACAACGGGACGTTCAAATAACTAAACTAAACTAAATAAAAAAGATAATAAAATTAAATACTAACAGTTCAGAATTCTTAATTTTCTTTAGTCGTAAACGTTTTAGTTATGTGTAATTCAAATGAAAGTAGAATTATGTGACTTCTGTTGCAGATAAGATGAAAATTAACTTGTATTATAATTGTGAGATATTCAGGATTCATACTGAATTGGAGTCATCTGCCAAATGGTTTCTCTTCAGCTGATCATGATTCAAAATGACGAGGTACGTCCCAAAATAGCTCCAGTGTTGCTTCTTAACAAGAAGTTAATGTAACTAAGCTAAACTAAACTGTCAAAAATGTAATTGATTATAATGAACGTGCTGATAGTAAAAAGATTTTGTTTTGAAATTTTTTTAATAGAAAAAGAACCTCAGAAAGAAAGTGTGTAGGGAAGTCTTTGTTCTTCCAGGAAGCAGTCTTTGTTAGGCATGAATGAGAATTTACCTAAATCAGAATATCCTCGCTTTAAATAGTTGAATGCTGCTTGAATTAGTCCATCAGCTCCATGAATCAAATATACTACTGTTGCTAGTGCTAGATGCATGGAATTTTTTAAACAGAAACTGGAGATTTTAGACATTTTATCTTCCTCTTTTAAGGCATGCTTTTTGCACCCAAAAATTTTCTTTAAAATTATATCAGCTTTCTGACAGGATAATGAAATTAAGATATATATGTCATGTTAAACAATAGCATCTTAATCAATTTCATTTTCCCATAGTGACTTTCAAAAAGTAGGACATTCAAAACAAGCTTCCAATAAGAAATGTCATATAGGAACAGGTAAATAACAATAATAAATCAGTATTTGCTCTGAATTATTAAACAAAATTCTTAGATTCCAATTATGGAGGGAATCAATATAGTGCCAGTTCAGTTGTCGTCCTCGTCATCTGACCGTGGTTCAAAAGGACGTGGTCCATACCAAAATAGCCCTAGTGTTGCTTCAAAATGGGACGTTAATATAACTAAACTAAACCGATACTGTGCGTCCCTTGTTTTAGTAGCGCTATCTAGGGCAAATGTTACCACTCACCCATTACTCGTTCGCTTTTACAATCCCTTTTCACAGGGGGGACGCATTCATGCATCTCACAGATAGAACAGAGGAAGAACAGCCTTGCCCGAACAGGACTTGATCCCAGAATGCCCAAATCATGATAAAGACGCACTGCTCCTATGCCATTACGCCGGCTAGCATTTTGTGTAATTTTGTAGCATTGTAGCATTAACTCATATTGTTCCTACAATATGAGTTAGAACAATTAGAACTTTTCTATTTTAGTACTCATAATTTTATGATTTCTTTGAAAGATATTTTATATTTTAAATTTGAGTCCAGTATTTTTAATTGTATTTTATTATTTCTTCAAACACTGAGTAATTTTTATTGAGGAAGGTGCAATTAAGACCATATTACTAGTACTGACTGAAAATTTAAAGCTTCATCTGTCTTTTTATATTATAACTTTTTGATTCTTTCAATTAAATCGCCTTCCAGATCTTTTACTTTGCGCATATATATTTTTGTTGTTCGCTCACAAGATTCGTCGAAATATGAGGTCAATACAAACTTTAATTATGTTAAGTAGGATTTTATTATATTAAAAAGTCAAAACTCAATGAAAATTTAACAATTAATTAATAATGATTTTAAAATGAATATCATATTATGGAGGGTTTTTTTCCTTCTTCAAACAAATATTAGATTTTCAATCTCATTTAGACAAACCTTGATTATTTCTCTTCGTTAATCGGAATTTTATCCAAGCATAAATTAAATAAGGAAAAAAAAACTATGGAATTCATACTAAGAGATTTTTTAACATATACTTTATATATACTTATACATAACTTTATATATATTCTTGCATATACTTTTCTACTATATATACTTATACATAACTTTATATATACTTTTGCATATACTTTTCTACTATATATACTTACACATATATTTATAGATATATTTTTATAATATAACATATACTTTTACTATCAAAATAACTATTGGGTTCATATAATCCCAATACTTAAAAAAAAATTAAAACCATAGCTCTTAAAAGAATTTTTGGCGTCTATTCTATTTTTTCACTTCTTCGTAAGCGATTAGATTGGATTTTACTATTTATAAAGCATTTTCATATTAATACATTATTAAATGGTAGATACATAATTAAGCTTCATTAAAAGAGACTTTCACAAAAATTCACGAATGAATTTTGAATAATTAGCCAATGAATTCTGAATTTTATGGTACAGAATATTTAAAACCCATTCAAGAAAACTCCATTAAATATCGGATCAAATTAGACTCGCGCTTTCAAACACTTAAAAAAGATTAGAAATTGCTAACAGCTAATCGTACTTTAGAGAAAACCAATCAATAATTAATTACAAATGCGAGAAAACATTCCAAGTTGATTGTTGCATTACCGGTCTGTTAACTTCCTTCGACATTTCAAAAATGTACTTTGCCAACTAATGAATGTTAATGAGTATTACTTGTGTTGATAATAAAGAGATTTCATTTAAGAATGCAATTGTTGGACAGTTAAGTATTTAGGGGAGAAAAGATTGAAATGTATTTAAAGGAATTAATACAAAAGTGTAGATGCAGAATAAATGGGAATAAATTGCCTTTTATATGAAAGGAATTTTAACTGAAATAAATAAATTCTAAATGGTAATGAATTCGATGCATACTTATAATTAACATCTTTGGTAAATTATAATTAAGTGTTTAGCTGTCAATAAGTTAGATAAAATAACTAACTGGTACCCGGAGCGCAGCTGCCACAGAAAAACATCGTTTGGAATTCGAAATAGTTAAGTTGTTTAGTTCAAAATGATAGGAAGAATTATATTTATATTATTATATTTTATTTATTTATTATTATATTTATATTATTATATTATTATTACCAGTGGGTGACCGAGCTCCGCTCGGAGAAAACAGGTATCGAAGCTAACTCGAAGATTTAAATTTTCAATTGTGATTTATCAAAACAATACATGCCATAAGAAAATTTGTGAAACCATTGGTGAAAAGATAACCGGTTAAAGTGCACCATTGTAAACTATTCTAAACAAAGTTAGAGTTTGGAAAGGGAACTATTCTATACAAAGGTAAAGTAAAGGTAAAGATTGAAGTGTGTTGAATTTCAATATTTTTGACAAATTTATTTAGAAAAACCAAATATATATACATACATAAGAAACATATTATAAACCTATAACAGCATAAACATAAAACTTTATTAGTTCGCCATATTGGCTATAGATGGCAGCACGTTACCGCTTGAAAATTTAAGTAGCCATTATGGTGAACCTATAAAGTTTGAAAATATCCTATCTGTAACTCCGAACTGCTCGACCGTAGCGCTTCAAAACCGGCGCCAATCGATTCCTCGTGGCCAAAAACCCCAGACCCCCAAGTTTACCGGAGTTTATTAATTCTGGGGCGATTTTCGACTTGGCAACCATTTCTCGTATTATAGTATTAGATATATATAGAATTATATTTTTTCATCGACAGTAAATACATTAATTGAAATTGAAGGATATATAACAGAGAAGCATAAATAATATTTATTATATTTTTGTTATTCCATCCTACATACAAATATTCATTGTTATATATTAGATATGTGTATTCTTTTAGAATTGTAAAGCTTGGTGTTCATTCAGAATTATAATGAAAGAAACTATTTTTTGTATCTCGAAATCGTTAAACACTAGTTAAAATATATTTAAACCATAAAATCTTTAATATAGTTGAAGATATAATTTTTTTTAAAAACAAGAATTGTTTAAAATGATTTGTACTATAATATTATGGGAAGTTATTGCTAAAAATGCTAAATTTTTTTATTAAATGTTTAGTTAAAATTTCAAACCTACAAGATTGGATCATCTAAACCTTTCTCGTACTCTCTGATAAAACTATAACTTCAGAGAAAGACATTATTTGGAATTTGGAAATATTAACATCTGGCTTGAATTTAGTATCATTACAGAATCTGTTGTGTCTCCTTGGCGAGTTATTTGGTTTTTAAATCATGGCTAACAGATGCGATAAATATATTCGAAAGTATTTTTTATACTTTATGTATGTATTTTTTAAGTTATTATATATTTTTTTAAATATTTTTTAATACTTTAATACTTTTTTATATTTTTTTAATATTATTATGTATTTTTTCATATTTTTAATACTTTAAATGATTTTTTTATGCCTATAACCATCGCGTAAGTGTAATCCATATGGTATCGGAATTTTTAACGGAATCGGATGAGTGGCTCGGCAGTGGATAAGAGACATACAAGCATTAATGTTTGTATATATAGATTAATGCAAGCATCACGCTTGATTTTTCAAAAATTATTCAAAAAAAATATCTACACCATTCATGAATTCAATTATATTTTGAATTATTTTTTGAATTCAGCGTTTCTTAAGTGGAGTTAACTTAAATGTCTGTCCTGAAGAAATAGGACTTTCCTCTGTTTCATTTTTTTTAGTGACGCCTTCAATATCTTTCTGTTATATCTGCGTAAATTGATTTGCTGAATTGGTACTTCTTTCATGTCCATTTGTACGAGGGATATTTTTTTTTCAACCTCCAATGGCTATATATAAAAGACGGGTGAATATAAAAAATATTTTATTTCCAAAAGTAATGCACAATAAAGGTTACTTCTCTACATAGTCATCTTGACGATTAAGGCATTTGTCCTATCAATCAACAAGCTTTGCAATACCCTCTTTATAAAATGGTGCCGCCAATGATTTGAAATGAGTTGTGACAGCTTCTTTGAGCTCCTCGTCGATTTAGAACCGCTGCCCCCCAAGCCACTTCTTCAGTTCAAAGAAAAGATGAAAGTCACTCGGTGCTAGGTCGGGATTATATGGTAGGTGTTCTAAAATGTCCCATCGAAATTGATCAAGGAATACGAGTGTTATACGAGTGCTGTGAAGACAAGCATTGTCATGGATCTGAACAATTCCAGACGTCATACCATATCATGCCTTTCGACACCATTCACGAACACCATCCCTCATAATATTGTCTCCATACACTCGACTCATTATTCGATGAATTTCCTATGCACTATTCCCTTCTGCCTGCAAAAAGTGAATAACACTTCGCTATTCACACTTCGCGGGAGAATTAATAGGTACAGCCATGTTTACGTAACTGCAGCTGAACAAGAAATAGCATGTTGGAATTGCCAGTGACAGACATGTGGAGGGTGGGATGCGCAGTCGCCTACTGGGCACACCTGCCACCTGCCGCATGCCTGGCCTTCAAAATGTGCGATCTTAGGTCGAAAAAAAATAACCCTCGTAATTAAGCAAGACTTAGACATTTACAAAGGGGTATAAGTGAAAGTTGTCTTTAATTTTCATATGATCACTCCAGGGGGGGGACATCTCAAAATAAGGATGATATGGTAATAAAAAAGTGGTTAGATCTTTACATCCTGAAGATTACTCGAAGAGGGCTGACTTCTTATATAGATGACAGGACGTAATTCCTACGGAGGTGGTTGAACTGTGACTGGTGATGGCCCCTAGGAGTCGCTCATAGTTCCCACCAGTGTTGATGTTATTGCAAAAAGTTGATAAATTGTCTTCAATATTTTCATCTAACTGAAATTCGATTTTGCGGTTGATACGTAGAGAACAACGACTTTTTTCTGAAATATTACAAAAATGTATTAACTTACGTAGGAGCAGAGATTTATTTAGAATAAGGATTCAAAAATATATCGCTCTGGGAAAGAGGCCCAATTTGGGCGTAATAAAACCTGGCAATCTGAAATTATTTCTAAGGATGCCATACAGTTATTACAATTATTTCTCAGGATATCATACAATTATTACTGCAAATAAGAAATCTGCACACCTAATTATTATTGGCATCGCGAAATTCAATAAAAAATAGTTAATCATTTTTAATATAGCATATCTTAAATGAAGTAATTACAATAATGCGTTGAACCGCTTATTAAAATGAATATATTTCCTTCTTATTTTATAAGCAAGTATCTTTTTAATAAGTAAAGCTTTAAGTTTTTAAATAAGTATCTTTTTAATAAGTAAATATTAGCATGATACAAGACAAAGCATATTAGCATGATACAAATCGGTATTAAAAATTTAAAAAAAAGTTAAAAATTAAAAAATAATCCCCTGATTTTTATTTTGTGCATGATTTCAAAATACATTTTCATATCTTTTAAGATTTAAATGGCAGAAGAATGTTGCTCTTCTATGAAAAGTGCAAAATTATTTGTATACATCAGAGTTCACTATGTTTTTATGATTTTTGTTGCAAAATTTATGCAAAAGTGCAAAAATTATGTTGTTAATTTAAGGAAAAAATGCCTATATACGTATATTTTTGCCCATAACTTCTTGGCCTCTCAATATTTTTCTTAGATTTTGGTTCATTTCATTCATCATTGTATTCCGTAACTTGTGTGCAAAGAAAAATAGGATTGCTTCGTTATAATTTCGTGTATAGTGTTAACCCTTTTGGTTAAATTTCATTAAAATTTTCTACATAATTTTCTATTTCTCAGAAAATATGATATTTTCAAATAATTTTGTTCTAATTATAATGTTTATTATTGACAATACATCTAAAAACCATGAATCGTTTGAAAAAAATCCAATTTTTCATAAAAGTTCCATTGAAAATAGTCGGATACCTTCGATGTATTTTCCAATGATCTTATTTGTGTTTCTCATTTCAGTAAAGTAAGTTGAATTTGTCTAAACTTAAATACACTTGCACAATTTTTTCAATGCGTATAGCTCGATAAAAGAAAAGAGATTTTTTTAAAAGATCGTTTAAACCAATTTAACATCTTAATCAATTTTCCGATTCCATTCCAAATTATAATATGTATTTTTTATTTCACTTAGGATAGTTTTTATTTAAGGAAAATTTAATGATTAATTATTCTGTTGAATGAAAATTGAATGATTAATGGTTTTATTAAATGAAAATTGAATGATGACGAAGAAATTTAAATAATTGCCTTTTAGATGTGATAAATAATGCATATTTAATTGAATAACAATCATACTGCAAACAGAACTTGCCAATGCCTAACTTAAAATTATTGTTGATTAGCCGCCTTTGGCGACCAGCTGGTTCGCCATGAGTAATGGGCTCTAACATTTTCAATTAAATCACATATTCATTAGCCTTGAAGTAACTCCGGGCATTGATTGGCCTGAAATTAATATTTTCTTTGACATGATGGACGGAAAGTTCTAAAAGAAAGCGTTTTCCTAATAATATTCTTTAATTTTATAAATCAGTCAGTTTTAATGATTGATTTAGTAGACTGATTGATGTAGCAACTTTTATTTAAAATATTAATAAAAATATTTTGTAAAATATGGGTGACAGAGCAAAGTATGAAGAAATCTAATTGTTTAACTCAAACTTCATAAAATGTAATTATTTACTTCATTTAGATCAAATTAATGGTATTAAACAATATGTATGCCTATTAATAATATTTTACAAATTGGCCATTGGAAAGGAATTTGAATGCATATCCTGTATAAATTAAATCCTGTATAAATAAAGATAATTTATTCAATTAATGATTTAAATATTGCAAACGATCATCGAATCCTTTGAATTGCATTTTTTAAAGAAAATATCACATTTTATATTTATTTTATTTTATCTAGTCACGTGCTAAAAGTTGCATTTCTTCCGATTTAATTTGCGATGATAGTTTTTTTAATTTTTTTAATTTGAACTTCCGTCAAAATGATGGCAACACGGTGAATAAACCTAATTTTTTCCCTTTGACGTGCTCTTGCAGATGTTATAGAAACCTTAGCTTTGCATTTATTTTTTTAGAAACTATCACATTTTATAATGAAAAAAAAATATTGAATTAATGATACAGATATTGCAAACGATAATAAAAATATCCCATTAAGTCGGATTCCAATGCATATCCTGTCTAAATTCGATCAGGTTTACCGTAAAGAAGATTTATTGAAGTAATTATTTAGATATTGCAAACGATCATACAATCCTTTGCATTGCATTTATTTTTTTAGAAAATATCACATTTTATATTTATTTTATTTTATCCAGTCACGTGTTAAAAGTTGCATTTCTTTAGATTTATTTTGCGATGATAGTTTTTTTATTCGAACTTCTGGCATTCTTTTATTTTATCCCGTCACGTGATAAAAACATGGTTAAAATATTTCTTTAAAAATTCGTTAAAAATAGAAGCTTACGTTATAAATTAAAAAAACTGATACCGTTAGAAAGCTAATTTTTTATTCTTTAAATTGATATAAAAATCATGTTTGTGCAATAATATTTTCGGAAATTATAACGGAAAAACGTTGAAATTTCGCTTAAATTTTAATTAATTCAAATTCTAATAAAAAATTCGAAAAAAGGGCTCCGAGGTGCACATTCCGGACCTCCAAGGTATACATGTACCAAATTTGGTAGCTGTAGGTCCAACGGTCTGGCCTGTAGAGCGCCAACACACACACACACACACGCACACACACACACACACACATTGAGCTTTATTATAAGTATAGATTACGCGAGAACTTTCTGGGACGACTAACCCAGGGGGGTTTGTATGTTAATTAAATTTTAGCTTTTATCGCAGTAACTACCAAAAATATTGTTCTACAAATAATTTTACACCATCTTCATTTTCAAGAATTATCTTTTCAACTAAATTAATGATTTTATAGTATAAAAATATTTTCTATGTTTAATGAATTATAAAAGAAAAGATTTTAATCCCATTTTCTAAAATTAAATTTGAGAATTCCGAACGAATATGAAACGAGTCACGAGATATAATAAATAGTTTCTTTCATTACCATTCTGAAAGAACACCAGGCTTTACAAGTCTAAAAGAATACACAAATCTAATATATAAAAATGAATATTTCTTTGTTCGTATTTGATATACTGTCGTACCGTTCATCCTACTCCGATAAATCATTACCAAATTATGGATTGATTGCACTTAGAATTATTTTTTCTGCGGCAGCAACGCGTCCTGTACCAGCTAGTTAACAATAAATATTGTTACGGATTTCTGTATATTAATCCATTGGGCTTTTTTTACATCGTATATGGTGGTTGTGTATGGTATGAGAGGATGACACACAGAATGATCAGTCCTTTAGTAGAAGACACAACACAGACGTGTATTTACAGGACGCGGACAAGACAGCACAAAGACAGCAAATATTCACAAAACAACTATGTACAGGAGACAACTATTTACTGCCGAGACGAACACACAATACAGCACACTACAAATAGTAGTCCACAGGCTGAAATTCCATAGTGACAATGTCCACAGTTCACAGAGCAACCAGACAGGATTCAGCCGGAGAGGGAATCTTTAAGGGATTCACTTTACACCACCTGGGGCTCTCCAGAACAGGCTGAAACTATTTCTCGATCTTTTCTTGCCTTTGCTGTCGACTCACTACTTCGCCAAACGGGACTACTCCTTAGTTCGGGACAGCTCCGTTCCCGACGACGACACTGAGGGCTACGACACAGGCTTCGTCAGAATAGGCCACACAGCAATCCTCCGTTCAGGACTCCTTAGTTCAAGACCTCTATATCTCTCTGTCTTCTCGATTAATTCCGCCGTGTTACTTGTTTTCTTCGTTGAACACCAGACCGTTCAACTTCGGCTTGATTCCTCTGGATTCTTCTTCAGGTCTTCTTTCCCTTTTTCTCCGCTTTGACTTGACCGACTCGCTTCTTTCACACCGCAGTCGCCTGCCTTATATATACTGGCGGTAGGCGGAGCTAACAACTTATGGACCAATCAGGAGCGTTCTGGATGTATCTTGGCTCTTAGTGGACGTATCGGGAAAATTCTCAATGTTTCGGGTACTTTCCATTTTGTCGCCAAAGTCACCAATTTCTTCGTAAAATCGCCAAATAATTGCCAAGTTTGTCGCCAAGCCTTGGGACCTCTGACGTCACACCCACTTACTATTCAATACACAATACTGTCAATCTGTCTTCTTTACGATGACAGGATTAGCGTGGGAAAGCAAAACCACAGGTTCGTAACAATATTGTTTAAATACAAAACTGATTTAAATGAAATAATTGATGTACCCAGCCTAAATACTTTTTCAATGGTAAACATTTAGCAGGGATTCGTGCTAGAGATTTTTCCTGAGTGGGGTCTGACTTTCTTCTAAGTATTAACTCCTTGTGACCCAAAAATAATAATAAATTGAGGTTTATCACAAGATCACAGCAAAAATGAATCAAACCATACAACTATTTAAACTATTGTCAAGCAATAGAATTAGTGTAATATGAAAGGGAAACAATTGAGAAATGAAACAAAATAAAAATTCATTAATTAAAATATGAATTGAATAACATTTCATTTTTAATGTGAACAGCATTATTTTTGTTCTCAAGTCAAGTCGAATATAATTGAATGTTTTTAAAAATAAATATAAATTAATGGTTAGTACCATCTTTACTGTCATGGCAGGAATAATTTAATGCCGTATATATCATTTAAAAATTGTTTTATAAATGTAAAAGATAAGCATATAGTTCTGGACATTGTGATATATCGTACTGAAACATTTCAAACAAAGAAGAGTGAAACAGCACATTTTATAAACTATGCAACAACTTTGGAGCGCAGTTTGTTACAATGCTCTTCCTTGGTTGCTTCCTATATTTTTCCCGATCAGGCATAGAGAACCTATGGCACACGATACAATATTTTGGGTATACCACCAATCAAAACGGTTTGCATGTGACTTTGATAAATTGATATTGAAGAATTTGAAATACAATTCATTGATTTCCAGTCTAGCTCAATATGAATTCAAAAATTAATTGAAACAAGGAAAAAGTTGGATTTCATTGAAACAGAGTCGTTAACAAGCAACATGGGTAAAAATGCCAGTAACGAAATTCTGGAAACATGGAGTTCCATTCAAACATTTAACTGGTTGAGAAGGTAGACATTTGACGTTATGACATTTTACGTTTGATTTTATCTATGCCTACGAATCATTATTTTAAGAGATAAGTAACATTAAAGACTGTCTTAGAAACCGTTTGGCAGATGAATTCAATGCAGCATGCATTCTGATAAAAGTAACATCTCACAATTTAATATCAGTTATTTTTCGTCTTATCTGTTACAATATAGGTCACACTAATGTTGCTTTAATTTTCATTACACGTATAATTAAAACATCTATTACTATACCGTGCAAAATGTATTGTAATGTATTGTATGTAGTAAATATGGATTGTTAGCATTTCATTTCATTATCTTTTCAATAATCACGAGTAAAAAGTTTTTGAAGGCACGTCTACTGTCTGTCCATCACAAGAACTCTGCTAGACGATCGTCTGTGTTTATGGCGGGTGTCATAGAAACCAGCTTTGTTAGGGAAGATCCATTTTGAATGGGTGGAATCGGACAGAAGTCTTGGGGAGTATTCTTGTTCTTCGTTTCAATTGTAGCAATAAGAAAAAATTTGTTGCTCATTCGTCTTCCCGCTTTAGTCGCAGTTGCACTATCTTTATTTTAGCTTAGCTTACTTCTTTTATATTTTATTAATCTTTTCTTTGGTTAATATTTAACTGCATATAATTATTTTTTGTCTCTTAGTAACATATACATTTAACTCAAATGAAATAATTACGATTAATTATATTATTGCTTTTATGTTAAATTAGATGCGTTTGCAGAGGATAATTTTATATTAATAACATATAAATTTAAATCAAATGAAATAATTACGATTAATTATGTTATTGCTTTAATATTAAATTAGACACGCTTGCTGCGGATAATTTTATATTAATAACATATAAATAACAACAACATACAACACAATATTATTCAACAATTAAATGTTATAATACATAATATCGCCAGTTTGGCGCTAAACGCGCCAGCTTGAGAAACTTGATTGAATTTCTACCTCCGCGAAATGAACTCTTCCTACAGTAACCTGTTTCTACAACGCCCGCCGTAAACATAGACGATCGTCTAGCAGAGTTCTTGTGATGGACAGACAGTATACCACATTAAACACTTTTTTAGTAATAATGGCTCTTTAATCCATGAAGGTTCACCACCGCTATTCTAAGTAATTGATTTTTACAAAATGTTGGCACCTTTCTAGAATTTCCCAGTATTGCATTTAAATTGTAAGATACTTTCTTAGTGAGGAGGGGAAAAGAGTATAATTCCATTATTATGACAATTTGGTGTCGCTCCGGTACTGCTACCGGAGCTCTCTGCCGATCAGATATTTGTATTTTAGATCTAAGACAATTCATCTAAGTTTTTGTCACATCTGATTTTGTATGATTTTACAAATAAATTCGTTTTGTTTTAGACTGGCGACAGCTGGCAAATGCACTTACGAAGGAAAATATTGAAAAAAGGTACCCACATATCTAAAAAGTGAGCTAAAATGAAAAGTACTAAAGAGAAAAGCCGAACTAGGTATTGAAGAAGTGGAAGATGCAACTTCAGAGAAAAATCCTTGCCGAAAAGTGAAGCGGACTAGAATCAGGAGGTTCGGTTGAGAGATTTGCCAAAAATTTATATGTTTGGAGCACACTAAACATATTTTCTCAAACGGCAACGCTACAATAAAATAACAATGAAATTATTTTCTTCCTTTTCATATCTAACTTTCAATTACTTTTCTCTTTTTATGCATAAATTCTGTATTTTTGCACTTCTATATTTTATATGTAAATTGTTGTCAAAATATGGACAATTTCATTCATATTGTTTTTAAATCAATTCAGTTAACCTGTGGTCATTTTATATTGTTATTGCAATATGTGTTTATATTGTTTCTGCTTCGTTTTAAGTAAAAATTGTTTAAAGTGATTGTAGTTATTAATCCTTAGCTATTTACAATATAATTTTAATAGTTACGCTTTTGAAAATTTACATTTTACTATAGTGTATTATGAAATACGCGCGATCTTTCATGTTGGTATGACGACAGCGCCCACTGGAAGGTTAATTTTCACAATATTTCAGTCATTTTTGGTTATACTTAAATTACCATTTAACCCTTTTCGAAGGTTGATTGATCTTATCTTATGTGAAAATATATTAATAAACCAGTAACAGCCATTAAATATTAGTGATCACTTTTATATAGGGGATAGGTTACGCAACAATTAGTGTTGTGATAGGCTTAGTGTGTGATAGTGTTGTGATTAGTGATAGGTTTCCCATGTCCTTCCAAAGCAATTGCAGACAAAAGGATGTGAGACATTCGCATGGAATAAATGCACACTAGGAAATTAGTCTGTCTTGAAATATTCATTTCTCCATAGCGATCGAAGTGAAAGAAATTACCCTAATAAGTCAGCTCTTCGGTTAGTGTAGACGCCTGAATGTTATCTGGTTATTGGCATTGTCTATTCTCTATTTGCAAGAATATATTTCTCCTGATGTGAATCCCAGCGAAATTACGTTACATAAGAACCAGAGATTACTGGATAAATATCGGTAATCAATTTAAGGTATCCGACTACGTTCGGAGGGAAATTTTTGAAAAATTGGATTTTTTAAAAATTATTTTAAAATACAGGTTTTTGATGTGTAGCCAATTATAATACAAAATACTATAAATACCAAAAAAAAAATTATTTGAAAATATAATACATTTTGAGAAATAGGAAAATGTGTAATAAATTTTAATGAAATTTAACCAAAACGGTTAACACTCTACACAAAATAGTATTGCAACAATCCTATTATTCTTTGCACACAAGTTATAGAATATAATGATGGATAAAATGAGCCAAAATTAAAGAAAGGTTTTGAGAGAGAAAGAAGTGATGGTAAAAATATACAAATGTACGCATTTTTTACATAAATTCACAATTTAATTTTCCTAAAAACACCTATAAATGAAAAAGAATTGCATTAATAATGAAACTTTTGGTTCATTTTATTGTACACATCCTTTAAAACACGGTCTGAAGTTTCTATGTAACTATCTCTATGAGTTTTTGAGCTATCAAGTTAACGGTGAAGAGTTTTTATGAAAATTAAAATCGAAGTTAAAGAAAAAAATCAGTTGAAGAATAGATTTTTCTTAATATTGCCTTAGATGATAGGTCAGGCCAAATTATTAAAAAAATGCGACCCAATTCCTATATTCGGGGCTAAAAATTTCTTTATCCACGGATCTAATAAGTACATACTTAATAAAAGGATTCCAATAGGTATCCAACCCGATATCCTTTGTAAATGCCGTCAAATGTACTAATAAAAAAAGTAAAACAGATCTTATGACAACTTTGTCTGAAGTATGTTGTTAAATGCAAACATAGTCAAAATCGCGAATGGAATAGAACGAGATGGGTTCGAAGAGATAGAATCGAGTGACATTTAGGAATGGCTTGAATCGCAAGATGAAGATCTGACTGAAACCGACTTGGAGGAAATGTTAAATTCACAGCCCATTGAAGAAGATGCTTCAACAAGCACTGGAAACGTGATATTTAATTTGAAAAACCTGAGTGAAGGTTTAAGAATGGCAAATGAGCTTTGCGATTTCTTTATGAACGTCTATGGAACGAAGTCTTATTTGTAAGAGGCAAATTGCTAATGTGACTGATGCGTATCAGTCTGAATGGAAGGAGCTTTTGAAAACTGCCAAGCAAGAGAAAATGACAAAATTCTTAAAAACATTGCCTAATCCTTAAGATAATGAATCAAAATGTTCAAACACTTCAATTAAACTGATTTTTTATATATTTTTTATTTTTTATTTTGTTTCCTAGAAACTTATCCCCTATAATCCCACATAAATTACCATTTCGTATTCACGGTTTCTGTATTCGCGGCATGTTTATGGAACATATACCCCGCGAATAAAGAGCTTTTACTGTATAGCGATTTTGCAGCTTGGTTTATAAATTTATATGAAAAGGTAAACGAAGTAGCGCATTATATTCATCATATAATTATCTCCAAATAGCAAGAATTTTACAAGCATATAAATGAGCAAATGAAAAATGCTTATAATAACTTTTAAAAATTTAATTCATTTTTCTAATCAACATTCATGCTCCCAAAAAAGGCAATTAACGACTTAAATGGCAATCCGATAGTGAAAAAGTCTTATAAAATCTACCCTATGGAAGAAGGAAATCAAATAAACGATAGTATGGAATTTTTTCAATTATCAGAGGAAAAAAATAACTGATTATTAAATATTGTGGGAACTGCCTGCTTAGAATCTGCTTCTCTCCAGCTTAAAATCACTCAACTCTGTTCTCATAATGTATGGAGCCATGTACCATCATTAATCACGTGATGCTTCTTCGCATTATCGAGAAGCGAGAGTACGGCGCTGAGACTGTAAGACGTACAGCTCACGCTCTGTATCTTTTCATGTGTTCAGTGCTTGTTTGTATATGTTTTGTACTTTTAAATCTTAATAAATACATTTTATATATTAATGCTGGTAGTTTTCTTTCCCCACTTTCCCACAATATTTAAACAGCTGTTTAAAGTTGATGTTTGGTATGCTAAGATCAAATCTGAAAGAATGAATGAAAGTTAAAATTTTAAAGTAAAACAAAGAGAGCCAAATTAAGGCTTAACAAGCAAAGGGTTCATATTTCGGAATACATAATATTCATGCTTAATTCAAAAATTTGACTTAAAAATTAGCTCTGAAATTTTTTGGCAGGTAATAAATGTAAGATAAATGTTACATTTCCAATTTTGTTCCATATGTTTTGTTTACATACAAAGATCCCTACCAGAATAGGCTTGTTATTGTGCTCAGAGCTCATTCATTTGCAGACGGGATGTGGAAATGAGTTCTCGTTATTTATCAATGACTTTCTAGCTACATTGAAGCTTTCTCAACCTAACGTTACTACACGAGAAGTTAGTGTTCGCTGAAGATATAACAGTTTTTATCCAAATAATATAACCCTAACTGAAGTATTCAACCAGAGCTGAAATATTTAGGAATGGGCAGCAAAATAACCGCTCTGATATTAAAAAATCATCTTAAAAACAATGATTATACAAACTATATTCACAAAAGAAAATTACTGCCATTGCAATACAAAAGAACAATCTAACAATTAAATAGTCTTAAGGTATCCGACAACGTTAAAAACACTGGTTCTCTACCACATTGGCGATTATATTTTTAATGTGATTTTTTTCTAGTTTAGACTTTACTCTTTACAAAATATTTTATATATTTTAGGAAAACGAAGGTCTGACCAATCTTCCAGGGTCACATTCTTTTCAGCTAAAATTTGTATTTAGCTACATTTTTCTCAAATCTTTAATTTTCATAAAAATTCTCCACCGTTAACATGATATCTCAAAAACTAATAGAGATATTTGCATAAAAATTCAGCGTGTGTTTTAAGTAATATGGGCAATGAATGGAACCAAAAGTTTTATTGTTGGTCAAATATTTTTTCAATTAAAGGTGTTTTTAGAAAAATTAAGTAGTAATGTTTTGGAAAAAAGGCATATTTATATATATTTTTTACCCATAACTTCTTCGCATATCAAGAGGTTCTTAGATTTTGGTTCATTTCCTTCAACATTATACTGTGAAACTTACAAACTTAACAAAGTAATTGTCTTTGTAACTTTACAAAGTAACTCTCTTTGTAACTTAACAAAGAAAAACAGGATTGCTGCGTTAAATTTTGTGTAGAGTGTTAACCGTTTTGATTGTTTCATTAAAAATTTAATACGAATTTTCCTGTTTTTTAAAATATTTTATATTTTCAAATAATCTTGTTATATTCATAGTATTTTATATAATATCTGGCAATACATCTAAAAAATATAGCTTTGATTTTTTTGTAAATCCAATTACTCAACATTTTTTCTTCGAACGTAGCCGGATACTCTAAGTCAAGTAATGTAAATTGTTATTAATTTTTTTAAGTTTTGTTAAGTTAAGTTGATTTTAACTTCATATATCAAGATAAAAGTGGGAACATGATAAACAAAAACAAGCAGCTTAATAAATATTTTCAAAATATGTATTTCAAAATACAGAAAAAAAAATCTATTCAATTCACAAGATTTTTCCAAAGCTTTTGAATAAAAGAAATTTTTTTAATATCTTAAATTATAAAAAGTTTTTATTTACATTCACCTGAAAATTGTATTCTTTTATGTATTTTTTTTTTGGCCCATCATAGACAGCTTTGGTCTTTGTGCCATAAAAATCCAAACATAAATCCATCCATTTATGTAATTCATTATTTTTACAATACCATGCTTTTTCTTTAATAAGTATGAATGCATTTATATGTAAATTATTTTATTCATTATAGAAATAAAGGTTTCGAAGCAAAAGAATGAGAAAAGGAACTAATTTTTTTAAATCTTTTGAGATAAGAAAATATATTCTGAGTTGAAGAAAACAAAATTATTTTATTCACTAAGAATAAAAATGTTTTCTGACTTTAATTGAAAATATTTACTAAACAGAATTTAAATTTTCGTATTTATGTCCATCTTAAACTTTTTATTCTTTGATTTGTCGAAATCTCTTTAATATAACATCTCTTTAGAAATCTATAAGCTTTCTTTTTTCCTCAGAATAATTTTATTCTTCAGAAAATTTTGAAATGTTTTATAACATAAAAAAAATATTTATGTTATATTCTCAATGCTTTGAAAGAGAATTTTTATAGAATGCAAGGAGTTTTACTAACATCTGTATTTTAATTATTTTTCCAAATATACATCTTTCTTTTATCAAACTATTCGCATAATTATTATTTTTAATTCGATACTCATTAGTTTTGTATGATTTTTATTTCGTATTATTTATTAGAAAATATGTTTTAAAAACCAGAGATTAAAAATAAGCATTTGTTGATTGAGAAAGATACACGCCACTTTTGTCCTTACTTTATTGGCTGAACTGCACACATTTCTCCGGTTTCTCAACGAATACAATGGCTAAGATATCATAAGACGAAACTTTTTATCTATTTTTTACACATAGTGCTCAATCTGCATTAAAAGATACTGTTTAAATTTTAGGTTTAAGGTGCATGTATGCATTTAAAGCTTCGAAAATCGCTCAAAATATCGAGTATTTTTTATTGCTTCAAAATGTTATCTGATTCTTCAGCTTTCAAACGATACCATCAAGTATGACATCTTACACAAACACTTACTGTTTGGAGTATCCCTGCCTATTTGAGGGTCATGCAATGTTCCACAGACTAAACGCCATGTTTAAATTGAATGTTCTGATTTTTATAGAGACTGTGTGAACTTTTTTTACTCCTCTAATTTTAGCTTGTCCTCCCTTCTAGGTGTAAAACCTCACATAAATTTTTCACGTTTTTAAAGAAAATCGGAATTTTTAGTGAAATTTGAATTTACTTTTACTTACTGTTCTACCAGTTTTTTACGATGAATTTGATGGTATTAAATAGAAAAACTCAATAAATGAACTGAACTCCAGAAAAATACCATAAACTATCCTCCCAGTCGATACCAAGATGTTGTCAATATTCAGAATATTTCTCGAGTTATAAGGATTTTTCTTGAGGTACTTTCACTAAAAATTCTAGTTTCGGTTTCATAAACTCATTTTATGAAGAATTATATTTTTATGATGATGAATGATTATGAAGAATGGTATTTATGAAGAATGATTGATGTGGCGTCAATCAAAACAATCATAATTCAACAAAAAAAGGACCAAATACAATTATTTATATATAAAAATAATCTGCATGAAACAGTAAATGTTTTATACCTCATTTAAAGTTATATTTATAAAAATAAATTATTAATAACTATTTAAAAGTTAAAATGTCAGAAAAATATCTCGCTTTTTCTAACCATCGCTGATGGAAAAATTGTTTAAAAAAACTATACATTTTTATAACTTAATTGAGGTTGACAGCTTGAAGACTAATATTCGACATTATTTCCAACAAGAATCATATATCTGTGCAAATTAGAATTTAAGATATCATGTTTCAAAAAATACGCTAATCAACTCATTAAATATGAATTAATTAATTAATAAGTAGTGTAATATACTTTTTTCTTACTGAAATGAATTTAAAGATATATTAAGGACCTACTGTGAAGAAAAATAGAATTTTAAAGTAAAAATTTTGAATAAAAAAAATTTTAGTGTGTACGTGCACCTCAAATGAGGATTGAACATGAGTTGAGACCTCAACACTTCGTCATGACGCGTTTTCCCTATACTATGTTGAAGTGACCAAATACTATGAAAGAATAAGAACTGTCATATACTCGAATTAGGCATGGTAATCAATGTAATTTGGACTGTTGGTTTTATGGTATTATAATTACACGTATTAAAGCTACCGAGTTCTATAAAAATTACCGATGGCATTTTAATAAATATTAAAGGCATCTTGCATGGGTGTTTCCTTTACACTTTTCTCTAATTTAGGAAACTTGATTATATAAATTAAGTTATCTGTTGCTGATAGGTTTTAAGGGATTGCTGCCTCTAATATTGTTTTTTTTTCTGCATCAAATACTGAAATGAAAGAGGGGGGGGAACGGAAAATTGAAATCGAATATTAATATATTAGAATACAAAATATTGAAGGATTTTTTGTTTTGTTTATTTCAATATGTAAAGTTGTAAATATATTTACAGCTATGAATTACCTTTATTGTTACGTATAGAAACTGGATATTATATCAACAATTCAACAATTATATATGGTTATATTATTTGGAGAAAATTAAACTCGAAATTCCATGCACGTATTTAGTAGTTTTTGATACTACATTAAAAGATGAAATATACGCTATGTCATTCCTTAGTGTTTTGATTAATGCATTACTGCGTTTTTAAGAAGCTTTCATCGCTTTAGTGATCCTTTTACTTTGAAGCGCTATCAGTTTGTCAGAACATTAATCGATAATCAATCTAACTGAGAGATCAAACAAATAATCTTATATTTTACTCAAAATCATTATTATGATACAAGTTTGACAAATCAATAATAGGATCTTTTCTTTGATTGTCAAATTTTGTTTACAAATCGATAACATATCTTCTTTGATAGTCTAGTTTTACTTACAAATCGATAATAGGATCTCCTGTTTGATCGTCTAGTTTTATTTACAAATCGATAATATCTCCTCTTTGATCGCCTAGTTTTGTTTAAAATTCGATAGTATGATCTCTTTTTGATCGTCAAGTTTGGATTACAAATTGATAATATGATCTCTTTTTTGATCATCTAGTTTTATTTTCGTACTGTAGTTTTTGCGATAGGCGGCAACTGTTCAAAGAAAGCCCATTGTTAGAACATAATTTTATTATTTTCCCAATAATCACAGGCCAAAATTATTTGACGGTACATTTAAACCCCAGGGAATTTCTTTAGAAAAAAATGAATCCTTATTCCATAAACGTTTGTCACTGCTTAACTATATTAAGGATTTCTACTGGTGTGAGTCTTAAGAGATTCAAAAATAAAAATGCAGATGAAATGCAAAAATGAAATGCATTTTCAATGTTTTGACTACTCATTTCACTTGAAATTCTTAGTGAACTTCACTACTATGCAGTCAATCACAATTTAATCAATGCATTTCAATAAATTTTGAATTTAAGGGTTTTTTTGTTTGAACTTAAATCTACAGAACTTTGAATAATAATTAAAATTAATTCCAGAATATTTGCTCCTTTATATCTCCTTATTATAATGTTTGCATCTTCTGAAAACATTTTTGGAAGATGCAAAAAGATACCACGATAATTTATAAGTAAACGAAGAACGAAGCACGATAACGAAGTAAACGAATAGAATCTGCTGTAAAATAAAATATAATTTCTGTTAATAAACTGAAATGCAAGTTTTTTATTATATTTATTATATTTATATTCTAGTCTTCTAATTTATTATTTATATAAATATTAAAGAGTCTTTAAATTTCTTTTAATCTCAGTACCAGGAGGTATATATATATATATATATATATATATATATTCTCTGAATTTTTAAGGATATATATATATATATATATATATATATACCTCCTTGTTCTGAGATTAAAAGAAATTTAAAGACTCTTTAATATTTATATAAATAATAAATTAGAAGACTAGAATATAAATATAATAAATATAATAAAAAACTTGCATTTCAGTTTATTAACAGAAATTATATTTTATTTTACAGCAGATTCTATTCGTTTACTTCGTTATCGTGCTTCGTTCTTCGTTTACTTATAAATTATCGTGGTATCTTTTTGCATCTTCCAAAAATGTTTTCAGAAGATGCAAACATTATAATAAGGAGATATAAAGGAGCAAATATTCTGGAATTAATTTTAATTATTATTCAAAGTTCTGTAGATTTAAGTTCAAACAAAAAAACCCTTAAATTCAAAATTTATTGAAATGCATTGATTAAATTGTGATTGACTGCATAGTAGTGAAGTTCACTAAGAATTTCAAGTGAAATGAGTAGTCAAAACATTGAAAATGCATTTCATTTTTGCATTTCATCTGCATTTTTATTTTTGAATCTCTTAAGACTCACACCAGTAGAAATCCTTAATATAGTTAAGCAGTGACAAACGTTTATGGAATAAGGATTCATTTTTTTCTAAAGAAATTCCCTGGGGGGTTTAAATGTACCGTCAAATAATTTTGGCCTGTGATTATTTGGAAAATAATAAAATTAAGTTCTAACAATGGGCTTTCTTTGAACAGTTGCCGCCTATCGCAAAAACTACAGTACGAAAATAAAACTAGATGATCAAAAAAGAGATCATATTATCAATTTGTAATCCAAACTTGACGATCAAAAAGAGATCATACTATCGAATTTTAAACAAAACTAGGCGATCAAAGAGGAGATATTATCGATTTGTAAATAAAACTAGACGATCAAACAGGAGATCCTATTATCGATTTGTAAGTAAAACTAGACTATCAAAGAAGATATGTTATCGATTTGTAAACAAAATTTGACAATCAAAGAAAAGATCCTATTATTGATTTGTCAAACTTGTATCATAATAATGATTTTGAGTAAAATATAAGATTATTTGTTTGATCTCTCAGTTAGATTGATTATCGATTAATGTTCTGACAAACTGATAGCGCTTCAAAGTAAAAGGATCACTAAAGCGATGAAAGCTTCTTAAAAACGCAGTAATGCATTAATCAAAACACTAAGGAATGACATAGCGTATATTTCATCTTTTAATGTAGTATCAAAAACTACTAAATACGTGCATGGAATTTCGAGTTTAATTTTCTCCAAATAATATAACCATATATAATTGTTGAATTGTTGATATAATATCCAGTTTCTATACGTAACAATAAAGGTAATTCATAGCTGTAAATATATTTACAACTTTACATATTGAAATAAACAAAACAAAAAATCCTTCAATATTTTGTATTCTAATATATTAATATTCGATTTCAATTTTCCGTTCCCCCCCCTCTTTCATTTCAGTATTTGATGCAGAAAAAAAAACAATATTAGAGGCAGCAATCCCTTAAAACCTATCAGCAACAGATAACTTAATTTATATAATCAAGTTTCCTAAATTAGAGAAAAGTGTAAAGGAAACACCCATGCAAGATGCCTTTAATATTTATTAAAATGCCATCGGTAATTTTTATAGAACTCGGTAGCTTTAATACGTGTAATTATAATACCATAAAACCAACAGTCCAAATTACATTGATTACCATGCCTAATTCGAGTATATGACAGTTCTTATTCTTTCATAGTATTTGGTCACTTCAACATAGTATAGGGAAAACGCGTCATGACGAAGTGTTGAGGTCTCAACTCATGTTCAATCCTCATTTGAGGTGCACGTACACACTAAAATTTTTTTTATTCAAAATTTTTACTTTAAAATTCTATTTTTCTTCACAGTAGGTCCTTAATATATCTTTAAATTCATTTCAGTAAGAAAAAAGTATATTACACTACTTATTAATTAATTAATTCATATTTAATGAGTTGATTAGCGTATTTTTTGAAACATGATATCTTAAATTCTAATTTGCACAGATATATGATTCTTGTTGGAAATAATGTCGAATATTAGTCTTCAAGCTGTCAACCTCAATTAAGTTATAAAAATGTATAGTTTTTTTAAACAATTTTTCCATCAGCGATGGTTAGAAAAAGCGAGATATTTTTCTGACATTTTAACTTTTAAATAGTTATTAATAATTTATTTTTATAAATATAACTTTAAATGAGGTATAAAACATTTACTGTTTCATGCAGATTATTTTTATATATAAATAATTGTATTTGGTCCTTTTTTTGTTGAATTATGATTGTTTTGATTGACGCCACATCAATCATTCTTCATAAATACCATTCTTCATAATCATTCATCATCATAAAAATATAATTCTTCATAAAATGAGTTTATGAAACCGAAACTAGAATTTTTAGTGAAAGTACCTCAAGAAAAATCCTTATAACTCGAGAAATATTCTGAATATTGACAACATCTTGGTATCGACTGGGAGGATAGTTTATGGTATTTTTCTGGAGTTCAGTTCATTTATTGAGTTTTTCTATTTAATACCATCAAATTCATCGTAAAAAACTGGTAGAACAGTAAGTAAAAGTAAATTCAAATTTCACTAAAAATTCCGATTTTCTTTAAAAACGTGAAAAATTTATGTGAGGTTTTACACCTAGAAGGGAGGACAAGCTAAAATTAGAGGAGTAAAAAAAGTTCACACAGTCTCTATAAAAATCAGAACATTCAATTTAAACATGGCGTTTAGTCTGTGGAACATTGCATGACCCTCAAATAGGCAGGGATACTCCAAACAGTAAGTGTTTGTGTAAGATGTCATACTTGATGGTATCGTTTGAAAGCTGAAGAATCAGATAACATTTTGAAGCAATAAAAAATACTCGATATTTTGAGCGATTTTCGAAGCTTTAAATGCATACATGCACCTTAAACCTAAAATTTAAACAGTATCTTTTAATGCAGATTGAGCACTATGTGTAAAAAATAGATAAAAAGTTTCGTCTTATGATATCTTAGCCATTGTATTCGTTGAGAAACCGGAGAAATGTGTGCAGTTCAGCCAATAAAGTAAGGACAAAAGTGGCGTGTATCTTTCTCAATCAACAAATGCTTATTTTTAATCTCTGGTTTTTAAAACATATTTTCTAATAAATAATACGAAATAAAAATCATACAAAACTAATGAGTATCGAATTAAAAATAATAATTATGCGAATAGTTTGATAAAAGAAAGATGTATATTTGGAAAAATAATTAAAATACAGATGTTAGTAAAACTCCTTGCATTCTATAAAAATTCTCTTTCAAAGCATTGAGAATATAACATAAATATTTTTTTTATGTTATAAAACATTTCAAAATTTTCTGAAGAATAAAATTATTCTGAGGAAAAAAGAAAGCTTATAGATTTCTAAAGAGATGTTATATTAAAGAGATTTCGACAAATCAAAGAATAAAAAGTTTAAGATGGACATAAATACGAAAATTTAAATTCTGTTTAGTAAATATTTTCAATTAAAGTCAGAAAACATTTTTATTCTTAGTGAATAAAATAATTTTGTTTTCTTCAACTCAGAATATATTTTCTTATCTCAAAAGATTTAAAAAAATTAGTTCCTTTTCTCATTCTTTTGCTTCGAAACCTTTATTTCTATAATGAATAAAATAATTTACATATAAATGCATTCATACTTATTAAAGAAAAAGCATGGTATTGTAAAAATAATGAATTACATAAATGGATGGATTTATGTTTGGATTTTTATGGCACAAAGACCAAAGCTGTCTATGATGGGCCAAAAAAAAAATACATAAAAGAATACAATTTTCAGGTGAATGTAAATAAAAACTTTTTATAATTTAAGATATTAAAAAAATTTCTTTTATTCAAAAGCTTTGGAAAAATCTTGTGAATTGAATAGATTTTTTTTTCTGTATTTTGAAATACATATTTTGAAAATATTTATTAAGCTGCTTGTTTTTGTTTATCATGTTCCCACTTTTATCTTGATATATGAAGTTAAAATCAACTTAACTTAACAAAACTTAAAAAAATTAATAACAATTTACATTACTTGACTTAGAGTATCCGGCTACGTTCGAAGAAAAAATGTTGAGTAATTGGATTTACAAAAAAATCAAAGCTATATTTTTTAGATGTATTGCCAGATATTATATAAAATACTATGAATATAACAAGATTATTTGAAAATATAAAATATTTTAAAAAACAGGAAAATTCGTATTAAATTTTTAATGAAACAATCAAAACGGTTAACACTCTACACAAAATTTAACGCAGCAATCCTGTTTTTCTTTGTTAAGTTACAAAGAGAGTTACTTTGTAAAGTTACAAAGACAATTACTTTGTTAAGTTTGTAAGTTTCACAGTATAATGTTGAAGGAAATGAACCAAAATCTAAGAACCTCTTGATATGCGAAGAAGTTATGGGTAAAAAATATATATAAATATGCCTTTTTTCCAAAACATTACTACTTAATTTTTCTAAAAACACCTTTAATTGAAAAAATATTTGACCAACAATAAAACTTTTGGTTCCATTCATTGCCCATATTACTTAAAACACACGCTGAATTTTTATGCAAATATCTCTATTAGTTTTTGAGATATCATGTTAACGGTGGAGAATTTTTATGAAAATTAAAGATTTGAGAAAAATGTAGCTAAATACAAATTTTAGCTGAAAAGAATGTGACCCTGGAAGATTGGTCAGACCTTCGTTTTCCTAAAATATATAAAATATTTTGTAAAGAGTAAAGTCTAAACTAGAAAAAAATCACATTAAAAATATAATCGCCAATGTGGTAGAGAACCAGTGTTTTTAACGTTGTCGGATACCTTAAGACTATTTAATTGTTAGATTGTTCTTTTGTATTGCAATGGCAGTAATTTTCTTTTGTGAATATAGTTTGTATAATCATTGTTTTTAAGATGATTTTTTAATATCAGAGCGGTTATTTTGCTGCCCATTCCTAAATATTTCAGCTCTGGTTGAATACTTCAGTTAGGGTTATATTATTTGGATAAAAACTGTTATATCTTCAGCGAACACTAACTTCTCGTGTAGTAACGTTAGGTTGAGAAAGCTTCAATGTAGCTAGAAAGTCATTGATAAATAACGAGAACTCATTTCCACATCCCGTCTGCAAATGAATGAGCTCTGAGCACAATAACAAGCCTATTCTGGTAGGGATCTTTGTATGTAAACAAAACATATGGAACAAAATTGGAAATGTAACATTTATCTTACATTTATTACCTGCCAAAAAATTTCAGAGCTAATTTTTAAGTCAAATTTTTGAATTAAGCATGAATATTATGTATTCCGAAATATGAACCCTTTGCTTGTTAAGCCTTAATTTGGCTCTCTTTGTTTTACTTTAAAATTTTAACTTTCATTCATTCTTTCAGATTTGATCTTAGCATACCAAACATCAACTTTAAACAGCTGTTTAAATATTGTGGGAAAGTGGGGAAAGAAAACTACCAGCATTAATATATAAAATGTATTTATTAAGATTTAAAAGTACAAAACATATACAAACAAGCACTGAACACATGAAAAGATACAGAGCGTGAGCTGTACGTCTTACAGTCTCAGCGCCGTACTCTCGCTTCTCGATAATGCGAAGAAGCATCACGTGATTAATGATGGTACATGGCTCCATACATTATGAGAACAGAGTTGAGTGATTTTAAGCTGGAGAGAAGCAGATTCTAAGCAGGCAGTTCCCACAATATTTAATAATCAGTTATTTTTTTCCTCTGATAATTGAAAAAATTCCATACTATCGTTTATTTGATTTCCTTCTTCCATAGGGTAGATTTTATAAGACTTTTTCACTATCGGATTGCCATTTAAGTCGTTAATTGCCTTTTTTGGGAGCATGAATGTTGATTAGAAAAATGAATTAAATTTTTAAAAGTTATTATAAGCATTTTTCATTTGCTCATTTATATGCTTGTAAAATTCTTGCTATTTGGAGATAATTATATGATGAATATAATGCGCTACTTCGTTTACCTTTTCATATAAATTTATAAATCAAACTGCAAAATCGCTATACAGTAAAAGCTCTTTATTCGCGGGGTATATGTTCCATAAACATGCCGCGAATACAGAAACCGTGAATACGAAATGGTAATTTATGTGGGATTATAGGGGATAAGTTTCTAGGAAACAAAATAAAAAATAAAAAATATATAAAAAATCAGTTTAATTGAAGTGTTTGAACATTTTGATTCATTATCTTAAGGATTAGGCAATGTTTTTAAGAATTTTGTCATTTTCTCTTGCTTGGCAGTTTTCAAAAGCTCCTTCCATTCAGACTGATACGCATCAGTCACATTAGCAATTTGCCTCTTACAAATAAGACTTCGTTCCATAGACGTTCATAAAGAAATCGCAAAGCTCATTTGCCATTCTTAAACCTTCACTCAGGTTTTTCAAATTAAATATCACGTTTCCAGTGCTTGTTGAAGCATCTTCTTCAATGGGCTGTGAATTTAACATTTCCTCCAAGTCGGTTTCAGTCAGATCTTCATCTTGCGATTCAAGCCATTCCTGAATGTCACTCGATTCTATCTCTTCGAACCTATCTCGTCCTATTCCATTCGCGATTTTGACTATGTTTGCATTTAACAACATACTTCAGACAAAGTTGTCATAAGATCTGTTTTACTTTTTTTATTAGTACATTTGACGGCATTTACAAAGGATATCGGGTTGGATACCTATTGGAATCCTTTTATTAAGTATGTACTTATTAGATCCGTGGATAAAGAAATTTTTAGCCCCGAATATAGGAATTGGGTCGCATTTTTTTAATAATTTGGCCTGACCTATCATCTAAGGCAATATTAAGACAAATCTATTCTTCAACTGATTTTTGTCTTTAATTTCGATTTTAATTTTTATAAAAACTCTTCACCGTTAACATGATAGCTCAAAAACTCATAGAGATAGTTACATAGAAACTTCAGACCGTGTTTTAAAGGATGTGTACAATAAAATGAACCAAAAGTTTCATTATTAATGCAATTCTTTTTCATTTATAGGTGTTTTTAGGAAAATTAAATTGTGAATTTATGTAAAAAATGCGTACATTTGTATATTTTTACCATCACTTCTTTCTCTCTCAAAACCTTTCTTTAATTTTGGCTCATTTTATCCATCATTATATTCTATAACTTGTGTGCAAAGAATAATAGGATTGTTGCAATACTATTTTGTGTAGAGTGTTAACCGTTTTGGTTAAATTTCATTAAAATTTATTACACATTTTCCTATTTCTCAAAATGTATTATATTTTCAAATAATTTTTTTTTTGGTATTTATAGTATTTTGTATTATAATTGGCTACACATCAAAAACCTGTATTTTAAAATAATTTTTAAAAAATCCAATTTTTCAAAAATTTCCCTCCGAACGTAGTCGGATACCTTAAATTGATTACCGATATTTATCCAGTAATCTCTGGTTCTTATGTAACGTAATTTCGCTGGGATTCACATCAGGAGAAATATATTCTTGCAAATAGAGAATAGACAATGCCAATAACCAGATAACATTCAGGCGTCTACACTAACCGAAGAGCTGACTTATTAGGGTAATTTCTTTCACTTCGATCGCTATGGAGAAATGAATATTTCAAGACAGACTAATTTCCTAGTGTGCATTTATTCCATGCGAATGTCTCACATCCTTTTGTCTGCAATTGCTTTGGAAGGACATGGGAAACCTATCACTAATCACAACACTATCACACACTAAGCCTATCACAACACTAATTGTTGCGTAACCTATCCCCTATATAAAAGTGATCACTAATATTTAATGGCTGTTACTGGTTTATTAATATATTTTCACACAAGATAAGATCAATCAACCTTCGAAAAGGGTTAAATGGTAATTTAAGTATAACCAAAAATGACTGAAATATTGTGAAAATTAACCTTCCAGTGGGCGCTGTCGTCATACCAACATGAAAGATCGCGCGTATTTCATAATACACTATAGTAAAATGTAAATTTTCAAAAGCGTAACTATTAAAATTATATTGTAAATAGCTAAGGATTAATAACTACAATCACTTTAAACAATTTTTACTTAAAACGAAGCAGAAACAATATAAACACATATTGCAATAACAATATAAAATGACCACAGGTTAACTGAATTGATTTAAAAACAATATGAATGAAATTGTCCATATTTTGACAACAATTTACATATAAAATATAGAAGTGCAAAAATACAGAATTTATGCATAAAAAGAGAAAAGTAATTGAAAGTTAGATATGAAAAGGAAGAAAATAATTTCATTGTTATTTTATTGTAGCGTTGCCGTTTGAGAAAATATGTTTAGTGTGCTCCAAACATATAAATTTTTGGCAAATCTCTCAACCGAACCTCCTGATTCTAGTCCGCTTCACTTTTCGGCAAGGATTTTTCTCTGAAGTTGCATCTTCCACTTCTTCAATACCTAGTTCGGCTTTTCTCTTTAGTACTTTTCATTTTAGCTCACTTTTTAGATATGTGGGTACCTTTTTTCAATATTTTCCTTCGTAAGTGCATTTGCCAGCTGTCGCCAGTCTAAAACAAAACGAATTTATTTGTAAAATCATACAAAATCAGATGTGACAAAAACTTAGATGAATTGTCTTAGATCTAAAATACAAATATCTGATCGGCAGAGAGCTCCGGTAGCAGTACCGGAGCGACACCAAATTGTCATAATAATGGAATTATACTCTTTTCCCCTCCTCACTAAGAAAGTATCTCACAATTTAAATGCAATACTGGGAAATTCTAGAAAGGTGCCAACATTTTGTAAAAATCAATTACTTAGAATAGCGGTGGTGAACCTTCATGGATTAAAGAGCCATTATTACTAAAAAAGTGTTTAATGTGGTATACTGTCTGTCCATCAAAAGAACTCTGCTAGACGATCGTCTATGTTTACGGCGGGCGTTGTAGAAACAGGTTACTGTAGGAAGAGTTCATTTCGCGGAGGTAGAAATTCAATCAAGTTTCTCAAGCTGGCGCGTTTAGCGCCAAACTGGCGATATTATGTATTATAACATTTAATTGTTGAATAATATTGTGTTGTATGTTGTTGTTATTTATATGTTATTAATATAAAATTATCCGCAGCAAGCGTGTCTAATTTAATATTAAAGCAATAACATAATTAATCGTAATTATTTCATTTGATTTAAATTTATATGTTATTAATATAAAATTATCCTCTGCAAACGCATCTAATTTAACATAAAAGCAATAATATAATTAATCGTAATTATTTCATTTGAGTTAAATGTATATGTTACTAAGAGACAAAAAATAATTATATGCAGTTAAATATTAACCAAAGAAAAGATTAATAAAATATAAAAGAAGTAAGCTAAGCTAAAATAAAGATAGTGCAACTGCGACTAAAGCGGGAAGACGAATGAGCAACAAATTTTTTCTTATTGCTACAATTGAAACGAAGAACAAGAATACTCCCCAAGACTTCTGTCCGATTCCACCCATTCAAAATGGATCTTCCCTAACAAAGCTGGTTTCTATGACGCCCGCCATAAACACAGACGATCGTCTAGCAGAGTTCTTGTGATGGACAGACAGTAGACGTGCCTTCAAAAACTTTTTACTCGTGATTATTGAAAAGATAATGAAATGAAATGCTAACAATCCATATTTACTACATACAATACATTACAATACATTTTGCACGGTATAGTAATAGATGTTTTAATTATACGTGTAATGAAAATTAAAGCAACATTAGTGTGACCTCTATTGTAACAGATAAGACGAAAAATAACTGATATTAAATTGTAAGATGTTACTTTTATCAGAATGCATGCTGCATTGAATTCATCTGCCAAACGGTTTCTAAGACAGTCTTTAATGTTACTTATCTCTTAAAATAATGATTCGTAGGCATAGATAAAATCAAACGTAAAATGTCATAACGTCAAATGTCTACCTTCTCAACCAGTTAAATGTTTGAATGGAACTCCATGTTTCCAGAATTTCGTTACTGGCATTTTTACTTATGTTGCTTGTTAACGACTCTGTTTCAATGAAATCCAACTTTTTCCTTGTTTCAATTAATTTTTGAATTCATATTGAGCTAGACTGGAAATCAATGAATTGTATTTCAAATTCTTCAACATCAATTTATCAAAGTCACATGCAAACCGTTTTGATTGGTGGTGTACCCAAAATATTGTATCATGTGCCATAAGTTCACTATGCCTGATCGGGAAAAATATTGGAAGTAACCAAGGAAGAGCATTGTAACAAACCGTGCTGCAAAGTTGTTGCATAGTCTGAAAACTGTGTTGGTTCACTCTTCTTTGTTTGAAATGCTTCAGTATGATATATCACAATGTCCAGAAATATATGTTTATATTTTACATTTATAAAACTATTTTTGAATGTTATATACTGCATCAACTTCTTCCTACCATGACAGTAAAGATGGTAATAACCATTAATTTATATTTATTTTTTAAAACATTCATTTATGTTCGACTTAATCGACTTGACTTGCGAACAAAAAATACTCTTTACTTTAAAACTTAAATGTTTTTATTTAAACGTTTATATTCCAGTTAATGAATTTTTGTTTTGTTTCATTTCTTAATAATTTTTCTTTCATATTACACTAGCTTTATGGTTTGATAATCTTTTAAATAGTAGTATGCTTTGATTCATTTCTGAGGTTGTACGGTAATAAACCTCAATTTATTGTTGTTTTTGGGCCACGAGGAGTTAATACTTGGACGAAAGTCAGACCAGTCTCAGAAAAATTCCCAAGCATGAATCTCTCCTTAAGGAATACCCTCGAAAAATATTCAAGCCGGATACATCATATTGTTCTTTTGTGTCCCATTTAATTCATTTTGCATTTAAACAATATTTATTTTTAATTTGGTTAAGTTCATCATTGTGTTTCAGATGTATCAGTATTAACGCACTCAAAATACAATGCATCTTTTATCAACTTTGACACAGGAAATATTTCTATTAAGCAATATTCATTAAGATACTATTACTTTTTGGATGTTAGTTTATTTATATGGTTTAGTTTGAGTTTTCATGGACTATTCTTGGTAACTTTCAATCATTTTTGCCTTTTTTAATGATTTATTCCTTTGCTCTATCCTCCAGATTGTAATGGTTTTATGTAATGTTTGCTTATAATAATAATTGCAATTGTTTGCGATTGACATAACACTATGGAAAAACTGGACCAAAATGAACGTAGGTCTGAGAAAATGTATTGTCTATCAAGTAAAAGAATTAAAAATGGAGAATAAATATTATTAATTATAATCTAAATTTGATCTGTTGTTGTTGATCTCCATGACCTGACTTCAAACCAAATCTGAAAATCAGTTGACAAGAAGAAAGTCAAAAACGAGAATTGGAAAAGAATTAATTTTTCCCCAAAGAAGTCCTGTACAATCTAGAATTTGTTCAGAAGAAACCTGTTGTTGGCGACCTTTCGGGCAAAGAGAGTGAATATTTTCCCCCTGAGAAAAGAAAAGACATTTAAGGTGGCCACTGGCAAGGCACGACAGGCAGGTGTTGGTTTTTCTATCACAAGGAAGAATGAAGAATTGGTCTGACTTATTGGCCTTATACTAATCATGAGTATGGGGAACCATACATTTATTCTTATTCAGGGATTTCGGCTGAGAAAGAGTTATGAGTCTGCGAGCTCAGCGGAAGACGGAGTCACTAGGTTGCCTCCTTTCTTTGCAGGCCTGTCTGCTCTATTTCGTTACCGAGGGGATCCGCACCAGATGGGATCCACTGGAAAGTAATACCATGTTGGAGTGAAATCAGCTTCAACTTCTGAAGAATAAACAAACTTGCTATTTCTCCAACGTAAATTCAATAGTTATGGTGTTCCATTGAGCTGCGAATATCAGCGAGAATCCAGAACTTCTTATAATTATTTTCGTATAGAATGGTATTAAGTCCCTCATCGATTGCTAGTGTTTCCCTTCTAAAAACGGAACATAAGTGTGGATTCAGTTCGCATAGAGAAAAATATTCTGAGAAGTTACAATATAGATGCCACTACCTGCGAAATTGCCGATTTTGCTGACATCAAAATAGAAATAATATCACATTTAGGGATTTTATTAATGACTTCCAAAACCAATTGACTAAAGTGTTCCCGTACATTTTCCTTTTAATAAGGGGAACTAAAAGGTTGAAATGAAAGTGAACCTTGGTAAGTTCTTCAGTTGGGTTCATGCAAGTATGAATAAAATGTAGCTCTATATTTTTAGGAATTACATTCTCAGACAAGACTTGACTAAAGAGACTATTTTTATGTTTATGGAGGTTAATCCAATTACTTAGGTATTTTGAGGTGCTGTTTTGAATGAAATAACAAGAGAATTTGTTGTAAGATTTCACAAGATTAGCATGTCTTCTAACGTGGAGAGGTTTCAAGTTGGCTTCATGAAGAATATCTGAGGGACAACTTCGTTGCAGACCAGCTATTATATGAACTGCATTCAGTTGTATCTTTCAAGTTTCAAGTTGGAGTCACAGGCACAGCAATAAATTGGACATCCGTATTCGTGTAAAGTTCAGATAATAGCTGAGTAAGAAATGATATCGGTTATGGCATCAGTTCTCTGACTATAATAAATTTAAGGATGCTTAATCGTTTTCTTATTTTTGAGATTATGTAATCAACGTGCTTATTGCTTGTAAGTTCAGAATCTAAAATAAATGATAAGTACTTTGGGGTATTTTCAAAGGCTAGGTCTTAATAAGATCTTCTGATCTAAGTATATAGTATGAGACGAGAAATCTATAAAGTCCAAGCATACACACATACATTCTGTTTCTGACTTTGGCATATTCACTTTTACTTTTCATATCAACTTGAAACATCATTCAATATCTTATATACAGAGAAAACATTGTCTCATCTCAATTTAAATAAGACTGCAGATTAAATAAATGCATTCATTTTATGGTTAATAAATAAATGATTTGTAACACTGAGGAAGAAATGCACCGAACTTATTCATTTGAATAATATCAGTGTACGCCATAGATTATAAATTAAATTTCGGCAGCTTGAAAATTTAATTTCTAACATGCTTAATCCTCTTCAGAGCTTCCATCTGTCTGGTGCCGTGATAAACAACATATTGTTACGGATTCCCCATCCTTATTACTATCCTCATCCGTCGGGTTCGTTTACTTGTATAGTGGGATGTATGGTGTAGGAGATGAGCACACACAATGATCAGTCCTTTCCTAGACGACGCAACACAGACAGCGTTTATTTACAGGATGAATACAGGGCAGCAAAAAGACGACAAATATTGACAGCACAACTATGTACAGGAGGCAACTATATACAGACGAGATGAGCACTCAGGGCAGTACGCAGCAGTACTCTACTGCAGACAGTAGTTCACAATAACAGCAGTAGTCCACAGGCAGAAATTCCGTAGTGACAACGTCCGCAGCCCACAAAGCGGCCAGACAAGGGACTCAGTCTACGCTCACGTAGGTTCTCCCAAATTGGCTGAAACTACTCCTCTGTATTTTTTTGCTTTAGCCTCCGACTCACTACTTCGCAAAACAGGACTACTCCTTTGTTCAGGACAGCTCCATTCCTGACGAAGACACAACGGGCTACGGCACAAGACCCAGCGATGGCAGAGTATGGCACACACAGTATTCAGCACTCTTTCGTAGCTTCGGTATTCTCGCAGTGGCTCCTCTGCTCAAGACTCCCTAATTCTAGATCTCTCATTTCAGGCCTTCAATACAGATGACGGTAAACCTGTCCTTCTTATTTATTAACATTAACATTTATTAACATTAACATTAACATAACATTTTATAACATTATTTAGCTGAAAAGCAAAATTACAGGTTCTTAACAATAAATTTAAATATAGCTATAAATATAATATGAACAAATTCATTTTGGTAGAAGCCAATTTAAATTACAAAAAAGTATGATGATTCGAAGTTAGCAAATTTTGGGTGGAAGCTCTCAAAACATAGATAAAGGTAAACAATTCTGAGAAGGGTTGATTTAGTTATTCCTTCTAATCATTTAGATAAATGTGATTTATTCAATTCTAGAAATTTTCAAGATGAAGAAGTCTAAGTATAAAGAAATGCTCTTTATACTCTAATCTAATCTAATCTAATTTTATCTAATCTCTAATCTAATTACTCTAAATTTATAGTATGGAGGTAAGTATACTATATGCACTATTTATTTTATTGAGTGAATAGTTAATACCCTGTTTTCACTTTATTGAGCTTAATCTTTGAATAATGAAGTGCTTATTCTATTGTATATACGTACAAATCTTCAATATATAACCTATAGGGCTCTAAATTGAAAGCTCTGAGGGTGTAAATGATACAACGTTGCACGCATACTATTCATGGTATTCGAAACTGCAAAGCCTCTCTTCATGGAAAACAAATGCTTCGTCATAGATTTCCTGATTTTAATACGTATAGTGAACTCTTTTAAATTGAAGCTCAAAATTTTGTATTTACAACTAGAAGCCACTCTAAATCGCATAGTCTTTTAATACTTAGATGCTAGTTTAATTCTATAATTACTTTCACTTCAAATTTAAGAGGATAAAAAGTAGTACCCACGCTTATTTTTTGAAAAGCTAAGCATTAAATGACTGACTTTAAATGATTAAATAATTATAAAGATTTCAAATATTCCCTCATAATCTCATGCGTTAAATGTTGCTAATTAATGAAAGAAATTCATTTAATTTTTAACCTTTATTAAAATCATTGTTAGGATTTATATTTATTAATTCTAATAACTGGGCAATTTTCAGTTTTAAAACTTGTACGAATTTCTGTAAACATTTTTCATATTATTGAAGCGCGTATTTTAACAAATAGTTTCAAGTAAAAATAATTTCTGTTGTTCTAAATTCAAAAAAGTTTGAAGATCAATCTAGTTGAAATTTGTTAGAAAAATAAGTACAATTTTTGTCAAAGTACAATTTAAAAAATGTTTTTAAATAGATTCTGAAAGGTATAAAGATATATTGTATGCTATTCAAGTGAAATTCAATTACGATTTTCTAAAAAAGCAGAAACATTAATTATTTTATCTTCTTTATAAAACTGATGATATTTAAAAAGGAAACTATACTAAAATGAAAATATTAAGAGATTAAGATTACTATTTTTATAATAAAGGACCATTCTTACAGTTTCCTAAATAATTACATCGTCAGACCGAATAGCTTAAATATGCATATAGTTAATTTAGTTTTTATGTATATTAAGTGGTTCATCAACATAGTTTTAATTTAGATTTTATAAGGAAAAGATACAATAATTCTCTTAAATTCTGCGGAATTTGCAATTTCCTTCCAAGAACGCGTTAATAAGTATTTTTTTCCCCCGAGAGTCGCCTTAAAAGGCATTGGATGATTGATTACGAAAATATTTAAAATAGAATATTCAAAAGGCTTTGTTTGCCTAGTGAAATGGGGAGATGTGGATAAATTTTGAATACTCTAAGAGATTAAAACTTGAAGATTGTATTTTAAAATTTTCACAAATTAATGAAAGTGGCAGTCAATATTGATTCCAATTGCAATTTATAACATTGAAATTTTATTGAATAGTGCGAAAAATATAATAAATGTGGATTTGGGTGTTCATCTCAAAACCAATAATAATGAGAATTTGATGTTTTTAAATATTGTTTAATTAACAATTAAAGGGACTGACACAGCATTTAAGAAGAGCAAAGCATCTATACTAATATTATAAATGCGCAAGTTTGGATAAATTTGAAAGCTTGGAAAGTTTTGGATGGATTTTTGCGACTCAATCACGCCAGAACGGCTGAACAGAATTGGAGGAAATTCAGCGCAAAGATAGATTATAGTCAGGAATAGAACATAGACTATTGTTTATTCCGTTTTATAATTGGTTCATTTTTTATTCATTAAAAACAAGCTTTCACGCCAAGCAGCTGAGGCCAAATCCCGCCAAAGATGAGTAAGGCTCCAGTTTTATTTTCCCATAATTTAGGTTAGGCTTAGCAGAATTTCGACCGATTATTTCAAACGATGCTATTAATTCTCTTTGGGTTTGATGTATTTAAAATCAACTGTTGTGAGTGAATCGATCTTTCAGATTCATTCTGAAGTCCTTTTAAACGAAAAGAAAACCGAATAAGGAAAAAAATAATCTAATCTGCATTGCGTTATCCCAACTGGCGTAGGAAAGTCAGACATGCGCGTTACACCAACTGGCGTTGAAGGGGTCGTGATTGTCGTGACATCAACTGTATTTGCGCGTGATGACAACTGTGCTTTCATTTAAATGAAAAGTTTAAAATTGACGTGTAAAACACTGATGTAGCTATCTCCATCTGGTTCTATAAACAAAACGGATTTGACCGGATTTGATTTACTGTTTTGTTTTATTTTTGATGCTCAATGTAAATAAATTGTTTTTACGTTAATTGTGTGTTTTCTTATTAAATTGTTTTTTGTTATATACATTTTTTTATATACTTATAATTTTATTAAATTTATTTTTTTAGATTAGGTTTAATTTTTTAGATTTGTTATAATTTGATAGAATTTCGTTCATATACATCTAAATGGCCTGCGAACAAAGTCGTGGACAATAGCTAGGTTAAAATAAAGAAAAAGCAAGGCTGGATGCCTTTTACATAAATCAAAGCATCACAACATCACATCATCGTAAAGCGTTCGTTCTTCGACGCATCGTATAGTGCAAAGTCTTCGAACTCTGTAAGTCTGTTGAGCGCCATCACGTCACTGTCTTGTGTGTTACGATTGCTCAGGACTAAACCTATTTCACATAAATACTTTGATCAGCTGTATTAGCTTTCTATATGAATTTTAATTAAGGAATCTGACAACGTTATAAACACTGATTATTGAGCGCATTGACAATTTTTTTATGTTATGTTTTGTTGTTCAGACTTTCCTCTTATCAAAATAGTTTATTTTTTTCTAAGAGAAGGAAGGTTTGACCTATCATCCAAGGAAATGTAAAGCGAAATATAATTTTCAGCTAAATTTTGTCTTCAATTTTCTCAAAACTTTAATTTTCATAAAAATTCTCCAACGTTAACATGATATCCCAAAAACTGATAGTGTGATGTTTACATAAAAATGTCAGAAGTTATTTCAAATGATAAGGACAATGAAATAAAATATGAGTTTTATTGTTGGGGCAATACTTTTATAAGTGTTGTTAGAAAAATTAAGCAGTGAATTCATGGAAAATAATGCATATATGTGCATATTTTTATCCATAACTTCGTTGAATCTCAAAATTTTTATTAGATTTTGGTTGCTTTCATTCATCGTTATATTCTACAACTCGTGTACAAAGAAAAATAGGAATGCTGCGTTAACGTTTTGAGTAGAATGTTAACCGTTTTGGATGATTTTCATCAAAATTTACTACACATTTTTCCATTTTTCAAAATATAATATATTTTCAAATTTTTTTAAAATTTATAATGTTTTTAGGTAACAATACATCTGAATACTATAAATAGTTTTTGAAAAATCCAATTTTTCCACACAAAATAATCCAACAAAAAATTTCCATCGAACGCAGTCGGATACCTTAAGCTCAATACTTGGAACAGAACTAAAGATATTAAAAATATTTAAAAGCTTTATAAGAGGGACTACAAAGGAGTCAGCGATTCATGTAAAAAAGTTTGTAACTATAATAATAATAATAATAATGGAGTTTAAATATTATTATTATTTTCGCTTCTCAATTTGCATTACATAAACATTAATGCAATGAGGGAAATAAATTTTCATTGAATAATGATATTTTACCCATCTCTAACATGATCACTTTTTACGCAGTTACTTGCAGATGAATAAATTTGCAATAATGGATTCTCATGTATTAAAATGAGCTACCCGATTCATGGAACCTCACATCCAATATTATAAAGGTATAATATTTAAAAAAATATATAATTTATGAAAAACACATTGAAGACATAAAAATGTCGATATCTTGCTAAGTGCTTCTTATATATGGACACATTCTGGAGAAAAATTCTATTATATACCCTGTAGCAGAATATTTTACAATATTGTGTGATATTATATGAGATTAAACAATATTCTACTATATTAAACAATATTACGAATATCGATGCCAATGTCAATGATCAATGTCACAGCATTGTTTTATATTTGTGTGCTACTAGGGCTATTGGTTTGATATAATTATTCAATGTTGATGCGTAATTGACATTAGGTGCTATTGGTGGACATTAGGTGCTATTAGTCAAAAATGTACTGTAAAAGCATAAAAAAGGAGTCATTCAGTAAAATGTACAAAGTTCTAGGAATCTTTTGGAAAAGGTTCCTTTTGGAGATTGAACTAACATCAATAATCAATCATTCATTAATGAATGATAACATCAATCATTCATTATCAATAAACTTTCATTAAAACTGTAAAGTGATATATAATTTTATAGATAATTGAACCAAATATGTAATGCAAAGAATTATATTCAATTGCCTTTATATTTTAAACAACCAGAAAAAATTAACACCTACTTTTATTGATAAAAGATAGTTTTTTTTCAATCGAATTAGGCCAGTAGGCAAACCGATTTAAAAATAGTGAAAATGCATCTTCTAACGATTCGAATTTAGCATTCGAGAACAAGTCAGGAATATAAGAGTAGTATGTCCCAAAATTCTGAAAGTCTAGACCAAAAGACGTTTAGCCTCTTGTATCTAACTAAAAATATGATGCGTGTCTACACTATAGATGTTAAATCTGTGTACCTATCTAGTTCCTAATCTAGATTTATCTATCCACCACCTCCTCATTCTATGGTTGTCGTATTATCTTCTTTTCGGAAAACCAGACAGACAGAAAAATTCTGATTAATTTTCGCTCAAAATGTAAAAAAATAAATAAAAAAAAACATTTGTTCTTGGGACTCATAACACTTTAAGGTCTTATCACATTGCAAAATATCGTCAACAATTTTCGTTAGCAAACGTCAACGAAAGTGATGTCACTTCATAGTTTCATATGATTGGTTTAATTTCATTAGTAGTCAATATTTCCGTCACTATCATCGGTATTTTCAAGCTGGTTAAAAAAAGTTGTCTATAATGAAAAATTGCTTGACCGGTTCTTGAGGGAAGAAACGGAAAACTGCTGACGAAAAATGAGGACGATATTTTGCCGTGTAATTAGGCCTTTACAAGCCCGCTGACAGTTATCTGTCCGCGATTTAAGCCTAGTGAGTACCTCTTGTTTTTTTCAGCACAGCCGACTTTTCAGCAGTACGATTTAGCTACTTCACGCGTCACATTCACTTCCATAACCCCTTTTTTAAAAAGGACGCCTTCAGATACCTCACAGGTAAAACACAGAAGAGGAGCAAATATGCCCGAACCGGATTTGAACCCAGCTCAGTCAGATTATGGCGAAGACGCGCTATCTCTATGCGAGGATGCCGGTGCAAAGACCATATATCAAATTTCATATGGCTATCTCAAAATGTTCTCTGAGTTTATTATGGTGTGGTTGAACAACCACATTTAATACACACCAGTGAACAATACTGAAATGATTCCTCAAGAAGTTATATCCTTGGATAGGAATCTTTCGGTTTCAAAAGGGATTCTTTTTCAATAATCTTACAGAATGAACTGAAATGACTTGCTCCACAATTGATACTTTTTCGTTATACTGGCGCAAGATGTCGCCAATGTTAACTAAATGCGAACAAAGTAGCTAAATGTGAGGGCTGTGAAAACATGCTTAAACATAATATTTGGCGTAATTTTGCATTTTTTGGCGTATTATTATTTGGCGTAACGATTATTTGGCGACTTATTGGCTATTTTTTCGTTGTGCTCGTATAGCAGAAAAGTACCCCAACATTTTCTTTGGTGACTATGACAAGGCTTAAAACGTTAGGTATTCAAAAAAGTATGTGTAGGTAAAATAAAACCGAAAGATACGATAAATAAATCTAGTACACTTTAGCCAAATGTGGCTCCTGTCACAAAAATCCCAAAATACCAATAAATCAATTAAAATAGTTAAAAATACAAAATTAAAAAACATAAAAATAAATGTTTTTAAATTTTAATGGAAAGAAACTGAAATATTTCCTTCTATTATTTTGATATTTAACATTTCTTCTAACAAAAGTATAGATAAAACAATACTTTCGTGGCAGGTTTTACACTGTGTTGTGATTATGTGGAGATTGAATTCCGCCAAGGATTGAACTCGCGACCTTCCGATTTGCAGCCACGTAACATATACGCTAGGCAAAATTGATCACCAATGTTTAGGAGCTGTTAATGACTTATTAAAACATCACCACAATACTCCGCCACCAGTGAGTCTCGGAGAGACGAACGATTTTATAGTGCGAAGTGTTATAGCGAGCGAAGAGCGTGTTCATTGTACATGGTCACCAATTTGTATATACTAGAGGATCGAACTCACGAAAATAATTATTTGAAATATAGAGATATCTTGATGTAAACATATGCCATGCAAACAGTTTTTTTTAAATCTGTTTACATGGCTTAAGGCCTTATCACACGATCAAATACAGTCTACACTTTTGTGAGCAGTTTTTCGGTTTTGTCCGCAAACAATCGGTCAAGAAAAGTTTTCGTCATCATGAGCTTTTTTTTAACCCGCTTGAAAATGTTGACGATAATGACGGAAATGCCGTTTGCAAAAGAAATTCAGAAAATCATTTGAAACTACGTCAGTGACGTAGTGTGCCAAAGAAAAGGAAAAAGTAGTTTGATTATTTCCAACACTTCTTCCTTACTTCGCTCTAAGCGCTGTTTGAGGAAAAAAATGTCTTATTCTTAAGAGTAGACTTTTATTGACCTTGTTCACGAGAACAAGGTTAACAGTTTCTATATAAATAAAAACTTTTAACTATTGTGATAATTTGAAAGTTAATAAGGTTTAATTCTGTTTTCTAACCTTAAAATAGTTGTATTGTATATTTGGGAGAATCATAAGATATCAATGATTTTACTAGTGTTTCATCTTTTTAAAGTAAAAAATACTAGTATAGTTTTTACTTTTTTTTTATTTAAACCGCGCATAATGAGACAATGCTTCAAACCCCTTTTTACATTCATATATATATGAGCCGGTTTATTTTCCAAGCAAGGAATATTTTCTGTGTTATAGTAAAGCTTTTTTGTATTGAATTTTTTAAAATTAATTTTAAATTTGCATTTTTGAAATTTTGAGTTATTCCTACAATAACATAATAAATTTATTAATTATTCCGACAACACTGCCGGAGTATCTATTGTAAAACATATTTGGCTTTGACAAAAACATAAGTATGATCATTCTTTTATCGTTACCAAAAAATTGAACCACCTTTTGCACAATGAACAATAAAATTTTGGCTTATTTTTTCCAACAGTTTTTTCTTTTAAATTTGATTTATTATCAGCTGATTTGGAATAATACTTAATTTCTGATTATATACTGGAATTGAGAAAGATGCATAAAAACGAAAATTGGAAAAAATAACAGCTCTGTATTTGCAAGTATAATGAAAATAAAAAATGACATTTAACGCATTTTTTAAGGAGAATTTTTGAAGCTAGTGTGAGACTAAATACAGAATTGCCTTAAAATTTAACATTATTATTTGTTTTTCCTTTCTTTGCGTTTTTTGAGGAAACTAAGCTCTTTTAAAGTACTTCAAAATTATTTTCCAATTTAAGCACTTTTCATGCTACGTAGCCCGTTAAGCTTACTCTCATACATACTCACAAAATAAATTTTTCGATATATTTTTGTTTTAAATTTAATCTTGATATCTTTAATTCAATTCAATTAATTAATTTATTTTTGAATTTATTCTGATAATCTTTAATTTTTTGCAACTTTTAAAATACTAACACCGATGCAGTATAAAATGTTTTTGCTTGTTAACTTGTCATTATTACTGCAAAAATTGAACAACGGTACTTTTGTGAAGTTTGGCATGGTTCCTAGAAAACTAACCGTTTTCTCAAACTTTAAATTATATGTATTTTTTTCTGTAGCTTGCAGAGCATCTTATATAGTTAAAAAAATCAAAACAAGACTCCAAGTGTTTTAGAATTCCGTTGTTTTCGTTTCTTCTCTTCATTTCACATCATCATTTACAAACCATTGCCAGATTCCAAAAGGTTTGCAATTGATAATCAGTTATTATACAAAATAATATTAATAAAATATGTTTATCAAAGAGAAAAATCGTTTGCTTTTACTTTTAATAATATTTTAACAAAAATATAAATTGTAGCAGTTATCAAATGTCTGAAAAGGAATCGTCTGTCAAGTGTCTGTTAAGAGACAATGATATTTACCGAACACTAAGAATAGAAAATTTTTCATAGCGGCCTTTATATCTGCGTCTAAGCAGCCATTTCCGCGACCACAATTTTCTTTGCGATTTCTTTTTTCTTCTTTTAGCACAGTTCCGAGGATAATGCACAATAGTGCGGTCTCAGCAAAATCCATTTTGCACCGAAGCAATTCAAGTAACGTCTTAAATAAAATCCCACGAGTAATGGAATGAGAAACTCCAGATATTTACTAAGTAGGAGCAGTGAATAAAAAGAGGTAAATATACCATAATCTGCTTTTTTATGTTTACCAGGCAGTGAATGTGACGTCACTTTTGTGGTTGTTTGTTTACTGAAGTGTAGATAGTATTTCGCCGTGTGATAAGGCTTTAAAACATCTGGAATTTGAAAATAAGTTTATCTGTACATAATATTAAATGAAGTGTCCTGAAAGCGTCTGTTTATTTGAACAACAAAAACTCCACAAATAGTTAACGGACATTGAATATATTTATATCATTTCGTAGAACATTTATTGGGAAATGTTTTAGTACATTTAGTTCATATCAAAATAGATACGATAACCACAAAAACTCAAGAAACAGTTAATGGATACTAGAAATATTTATAAAATTTCGTAGAGCATTTAATGGGAAAAATTTTAGTACATTAAAGTCATAACAAAATAGATACGATAACCACAAAAACTCAAGAAATAGTTAATCGATATTGGAGATATTTATATCATTTCGTAGAACATTTATTGGGAAAAATTTTAGTACATTAAAGTCATAACAAAATAATAAATGAACTTTTATATTTGCAATTTTAACTATTCTGCGCATACGTGAAAACTGCGCATGTGTAAACAGCTAGAGTTGTGGTATGCCTATGCGATACATTTCTTTGTTTACGTCTGATTTTAAACAGCGCTTCAAATCTCATTATGCTTCCTAAAAAAGAAGGAAATCCAATCTTGACTGGAACACATTAAATACCAAAAAACTTCTTGGGTTGGGCGATAAGGAAACTGAAGAAGGAAGAAACGTTCGGTTTGCGAATATCAAATAAATAATGAATAACTTCTGTTGAGCGAACTGACCGTCTCTCTTAAAACTCTTATGAGGTTTACAAATTAGGATTATATCAAATTATACAGAGCTGATAAACAACTGTGGGACAGTAAGTATAATGACTTATTTGCATATATTTAAATTTTAAAACCGCTTTTCTATTGTATATTTTTAGTGGATTGTTTTGTCAACGAACACAACATTTTTACCTATGTAACAAATAATAACAATAGTCTAAATATTTCTGAATGTGTACTTTAAAAATTGTTTTGTTACAATTTTGATAATTTTTAAATATATTTTTATGTTTGTTTGATATTGCGTAACAAGCCCACGTCATATCGGGTGGAGGCTTCTTCTTGCATACAGCCGACCACCCCGCCACCACTGAATGTAGCAGTATTTGTTGTGGTATCAGGTGGAGGCTAGACTTAAATTTAAAGCAATTTTTCCCCCTTGGATGCTATGCTACGGGTACTATGCCGTAAAGCTACTGCTAGTTAGAGATAAATAAAGTAATGTTTGAAAGCTCTGCGAATGGGTATCTTGTGGAGCTTCGTTTTCAAACATATTGGAAAGTAATCCGTCTAAGCCGCTTTATATTCACGCGTTATCCACTTTCAGAGTTATCGACGTCTCCACAGTTCAGTTTAGTTAACCGATGTTAATGTAGGCTGTTGTCACTCCCATCTGACTCCAGCGCAGATGGGAAGTTTTATAACGATTTCAGAATCATAGGAAATGCTAGTTGTTAATGTTTTCTGGATAATTGAGGCTTTTCTACAGAATAGAGCGCTTATGAAAAACTTGTAAACTTATTACTTTATCATATAACTAAAAGAACCTAAAAAAAACCACTTTATAAATTTTACAGAATTAAAATAAAAATGAGCAACAAGATAAGCAAACGACGTGAATTCAAATTCGAGGGAAAACTAGAAAATTAATATTCTTGTGTTAGATTTTCGGACAATGTTAATGTTTTTTGAGAATTTGAAGCTTTCTTACAGAATATGGCATTTATGAAAATCTTGTAAATTTGTTATTTTGCAATAGAGTTCCTAAATAAAACCCACATTATAACTTTACAGAAATATAATAAAAATGGACTATAGGATAAGCAAATGAGGTTACTTCAAATTTGAGGAAAAAACTGGAAAATTAATATTTTCGTATCAGATTTCAGGATCCTGTTAATGTATTCTGAGCATTTGAAGCTTTCTTACAGAATAAAGCAATTATAAAAAACTTGGGAACTTATTACTTTGTAACAGAACTTCTAAGAAACCCACTTTATAAATTTTACAGAATTAAAATAAAAATGGATTGTAGGATAAGCAAACGAGGTTATTCCAAATTTACGGAAAAACTGAAAAGTTAATATTTTCTTTCACATTTCTGGGAAATCACTGACATGACAGATTTCACTGATTTACAACAAACATAAAATAAATACGATAAATATGCAGTGTAACCTCGCTCAATGAACACAATTCGTACTCAAATCTTATTCCTAATTCGAAATACTCGTTAAAAAACTGAATTTTTTTTCCCATCAGAACGCATGAGTAGTAGGACAGTTCTTTCCATTCGAACAAAAACTACTCACACAAACTTTAAATGAAGTAAAATTAGTTTTACATCTCAGGCAAATCTTTTCCAAGAAAAATAATTTAAAGACACTTGTTTTTGGATATGCTTCAAAACTTGATAAAAATGAGGAATAGCATATATCGTTAAATGATTTTTTTTTGCGAGCAAATCTATTATCTTACCAGGTTAATGCTTCTTAAGATGCACGTATACACTAGAATATTTTTTTAATTTTTAACTTTAAAAATCCAGTATTTTCACAATAGATCATTAATATATGTTTGACCTATTTCAGCGAAAAAATCCATATTACACTGACTATTAATTAATTAATATTTAATGAGATAATAAGCATATTTTTGGAAACATGATATATGAAATTCTAATTTGTACAGATACACCATTCTAGTTGGAAATGTTCTAACTATCCGATAAGAATTTTATGTAATGTTAGTCATTTTGCTCAACTTTTATTGAAAGTTTCTTCAAATTTTACAATTAAAATTAAAATTGTAGAAACATTTCTTTATTTATTAATACTATTTAATTAGAAAATGTAAAACGAAACTGCAGAAATAGCTTTAAAAAAGTCAATAAAAGAGAGTCATTAAGCAGGAGCCAATCAGCAGTATGAAATTATCAAAACTGAGTGAACTTTCTAATTAGTCAAGTCAATTATTATCCTGTTACATAGTAATTATCGAAATTATTTAAGTATGTATGTATATGAACAGCTTATTGGCGTATGGTTATTAGTATATTTAATTTTTAGTTGTTTAACAATTTCGCTTATACCTTTGTATAAGCAAAATTGTTAAACAACTAAAAATTATACACTGCAAAATTAAAGTATTCTTTAATTATTGAAAAAAAGCTGTTCACTATTAGTTTTAAGTAAAAATGAAATTGCCTAGGTGTATTTGCAAGTTAACTCCAAAAATCGCTATTGATTAACAGTCCAGCAGACAAGATTGATGAACCTTTTTGAAAATAAATAGCCCCATTAGTAATGATAAACACCCCAAGATTATCAAAGAGTCATTTGCAGACATAGCAATGCATCAACTGCCAGATAAAAGAAAATTACTTTTTGGCCGAGATTCAGCTCATGCCAGATTCTGATGCGACTTTACCGGAATCCTCTTAAAGAAGAATACCTCATGAATAGCATTCATGAAATCTGAAACTTTTGAAAGAAATCCATCTCACATAAGATTCTATATCTATTTTAAATACATGCATTTATAATTTATGTTACTATATTAAAAATATCCCGCGACTTCCGATACATTTAAGGTATCCGACTACGTTAAAAACACTGATTATCGACCACATTAGCAAATTTTTTATTGATATTTCTTGCAATTCAAAATTTTATATTTCCATATCAGTTTATGCTTTCTAGGAAAAAGGAAGACCTCATTATCATCCTGGGTAATTTTAAGAAAATAATATTTTTGAGCAAAAATTTGTCTTTAATTTTCTCAAAACTTTAATTTTCATAAAAATTCCCTACCGTCACCTTGATATCTCAAAATTCAATAGAGGTATTCTCATAAAAATTTCAGTATGTGTTTTAAATGATATGGGCAATGAAAGGAACGGAAAGTTTTGTTGAAATACTTTTTCATCTATAGGTGTTTTTAGAAAAGTTAAGCTGTGAATGTATGGAAAAAAAACGCATATATACGTATATTTTTATCCGTAACTTCTTTGCATCTCAAAATTTTTCTTAGATTTTGGTTCATTTCATTCAAAGAAAACTAGTACAAAGAAAACTAGGATTGCTGAATTGCTATTTTGTGTAGAGTGTTAACCGGTTTCGTTAAATTTCATTAAAGTTTACAACACATTTTCCTATTTTTGAAAACATATTAGACTTTCAAATAATTTTACTATATTTACAGTATTTTGTATTATAATTGACAATACATTTAAAAACCAAAGCTGTAAGTAGTTTTTAAAAAAATTCAATCTTTCAAAATTTTTCCTTCGAATGCAGTCGGAGACCTTAAATAAATTATTAGCTTCTTGCATTGTTTTAATCTTTACGACTCAAGAAAATCTGGATTTGCGAAATCTCTGCTCAACATTTTAAATCACTATATGAGAAGAGGAAATATTTAGGGGTTGATGTTAAGCTTCGGAGCTAAAGCTTGCCAAATGACTATAAAATATTTAAAGAAATTGAGGTAATAAACGTGATGAGATATGCACGTGTTATAGGTCCTGTAATAATTGTACATACCAGACAGGAATATTCAAAGTTCTCCCTAGAACTCCAACAAATCAAGCCGACTTCCGGCGTCCAGACTCCTTAATAATCCTCAAGGCTTCCATCCCCGAGCAACTGTTCTTCTACTCTTCACTTCACATAATTTTTAGGACTGGCGGAACAGTCCCATGGGGGTTAGAGACATGATAGGTCCATTGATTTATTTGTTAACCCCTGTTGTTTTTTCTTATAGTATTTACCATTGGACAAACCCGCTGATACGAAGTTGACCGGGTGCGTCTCTTGTTTTTCAGAAGCGCCGATTAGAGCAAAGTGTTCGACTTTGACACTCACGCATCACTCATTCGCTTGCACAGCCCCTTTTCACAAGGGGGCACAATGACACTTCCCACAGGTAGAGCAGAGGAAGAACAACTGTGCCCGAACCGGCACGTGAACCTGGGAGTCCCGGGTCATGGGGAAGACATGCTGCCCCTATGGCAGGAAGCCTGCATGTTTACCCCTTCATACACAATAATGAATCCCTATGAGTTCCTTAACTGTCTGAAGGAGTTGGATCATGCTATTTTGAGAATATTTTCATCTATACCCGCGATTCATTATTTTCTGAGATGAATAACACATTAAAGACTCGATTGGAAACCTTTTGGCAGATGACTCCCATTCTGCATGCATTCTGATAAAAGTAACATCTTACAAGCTTGATACAAGTTATTTGTATTCTGCAAAAACAGAAGTTACACGAAGTTACTTTAACGTGAATTACATGCATAACTGAAACCTAACAGAGCAAATATATTTTTTCGTTTAAATAAAGTATTTTGAATCGCTAGTATTTTTAATTCGTTAGTAAATTTTGATAACTTCCTAATAATCACAGGCCAAAATTACTTGGCAGCACGTCTTCATTTCCTTAGAAAAAAATTAAACGTTGATCCGTAAAGGTTCTACAAACCTGGCTTAGCCTCATACGCGACATGATATCGGTTGTCATGCTTTGATTGGCCAACGGAAAAACTAATAGTAATAAATTGCTTATCTTTTGATTATTATATTACTCGTGGTGGGTCATACCAAGCGCGAATGAGTGGAGCTTTATCGAATGACGACAAAACTCTGCGCCTTTCGTTGTGAACTAGCACCGTTCAGGTGAAATCACGACTTTGCTCGAACACACACGACACACCTTTTATTAGGGGGCGATCAAACTCATTTATCCCTTCAAAAGTCAGAAAGTAGATTCAAATCAGAGATCGATTCCTCCCAGATTCAGTAACCCCAGAGGTTACTGGAACTTGGAGGACTTAGCAGTCTCTACCTATTTAAGGAGCTCCAACTTCCTTGAACCAATATGGAGGTCTTTGGCTCATAAGAGGACAGAACTCGTTACCTTTTGGCTGCGAGACTGACGCTTTACCAACCAGGCTACCGAGGCCTTATGTTATTATTACGCTGATCAATTATGCAATTACACCAAATTTTGGAGGTAAAATTTTCACTTAATAAATTATACCATGAGTAGCACTTTATTTGAATGAACAATTAACACTTCCGTGATGTTAATTCAATTTTTCTCCTTGGAAAGCACTCAGAAACTATGAAATTTCCACTTGTATTATGTGCGAACCTGAACTGAATCTATTTCACAATGTGTTTACTTGTACAAGATGCTTTAAAAAATAACTGTTGTAGATTAGATGTCACTAGTGAGAAATTTAGAGAAAACATTCTAGCATTGATACCATTTTTATCATTCGATCGCCGTTCAAACTCTCAAAACTGCCTGTAAATTTCTATCGCAGCTTCATTCAATGTATCCACTGACATTGAATACTTGTCCTTATCTTATTCAATTCTAGCAGTTTAATTGAAACTTCTTATTCAAGATTGCCATAACGCTGGGAAAACGTGGAAAAAGAAAATCATATAAAAATAAGGAAAATGCAGGAAATTTGAATTTGAACACAGAACTTGAATTAAAATAGAGGATTTTTCTAATGTGGAGATAGTATTGACTGGAATTGTGCCAATGTGGCAATTGAATTCCGATAAGGATCTATCTTGTGACCTTCGGATCCGTAGGCATGTAATATAACCTCTAGACAACAAGTAATCACCATTTCTCAGTGCCTGTTACTGGCTTATTAAGCTTATTGATAATTAAGCTACCCCCAAATAGGACGTTATTACTATGTAGTATATCAGACTTGTTATTTTTTTTAATCTATCGAGAATTAATTATTGATTTTGAGGATGACTCTCTCGCGTTATATGGTCAAGTAGATAGTACTCAAGATTCAGGAAATATAGTTTGGTTTAGTTTAGTTTAATTATATTAACGTCCTGTTTATTAAAGCAACACGAGGGCTATTTGGGACTGACCTCGTAATTTTGAACCAAGATCAGATGACGAGGACGACACCTGAGCTGGCACCCCCGTCTCCACAGCACACCACACCAGCGGGAGGACGTTTGGCCTGACAGATTTAACGGGCAAGAGACCCCCTAACATGACGGGTCTTTGGTGGAATCGAATCTCGAACCTGAAACCCTCCGGTTCCGAAGCCGAGACCTTACCACCAGGCCACCGTGGCCCTCGGGAAATATAGGTAAACCAGTTTATGAACTTAAGTCTGAATGGAAACATTGTGACTGAGACATCATCGGCTTCTACACTAGCAGGGAAATGTCCAGACTGCTTTTCTGGAAACAGTAAGAAAAGCCCAGAACATTTATCTGCTAAACTAAAGATAAGTTCAGAATATTCTGGAACACAAAAATAATGAAGAAATGCTTATTCAAATTTTAAGTTTAGTTTAAAAGGGTGTACCCAAATTTTGGATCTACTGGATTCGAACTCACGATCTTTTGACCACCAGACCAACGTTTTAATCATTCACGTATGGAGACTCAATTGTCTCGTTTCAATGCAGCAGTATCTATCATAAAGAAAGTTCTCGAATGTATTGATGTATTTCCATATGATAAAGAGAAAAAAAATTCTGATTTTGTTGACAAAATCCTTTTACAGTAATATTAATGAAGCATTTTTTATTTACTATGTAAAAAAGCCTATTCATTCAATGTAAAACATTCGTAGTTTTGTATTCAGTTGGCCGCCTAAAACCTTCATATTTGTTGGTCACTGACGAAGATGACAAACACACAAGCTAAACAAACAAATGGGAATTCAGGTTATACAGATTCCCATCTCTCATCTGATAATCAAAAAATGTCTAGGTATGGTCGAAAAATAAAACATCCAGTAACGATTGAAGATTAAAATGCGGTGTTCACAACTTGCAAATAAATCACTTTTTTGTATCAAAATTTATTTAATTTTAATAATACTTTGAATATGTAGATACATAAAACTTTCCCCATATTATAAAATTGTGCAGCTATAATATAATATTAGAAATATAATTTCATACTGTCATTCCATAAATTGGTTAGCTCTGTTTTACTAGAATGTAAACAAGGAAAGAGTATTTAAGCTATATTTTATTGAATTGCTTGTGTAATATTGTTTGTAAACCGTTTTTTTTATTATAATGCGTATCAAAATTTTAAGGCAAAAAAGGGTGAATATTGTAGTGGAAGCTTTATTAGCTAGATAGCATAACCACAAGACTAAAAGTAATCGCTCAGTCTTGAGGATGTTGTCTGGCTCATAAAGATTCCACTGTAGTTTGATCAAAAAAAGGTACAGTTAGTTATTAGTTGAAAAACCTATATTCCTACAGGAATTTAATCTATAATTTCTAGATCTAATAATAAACTATAATTTCTAGATCTAATAATAAACTATAATTTCTAGATCTAATAATAAACTATAATTTCTAGATCTAATAATAAACTATAATTTCTAGATTTCTATAATTTCTAAACTATATTTTCCAATCTTTATTTTTAATTTTTCTGAAGCCTTTCCCTAAAGTATTTATTTTAAAGTTCTGATTTTTAAATTAAAGATAACTGTACTATATTTAGGGTAGAGACACATCTAAACAACCAAAAGAAATAATGCACACAGTTTCTATAGTTATCAACAACGTGCAGAAATTTAAGTAAATATGCTCTTTGAAATTCATACTAGAAGTGTCATAAACAAATATTTTCAAAATCGGACGAAAGCAAATTTGTTTGCTGTCTTTAATGGCAGGGATTCTAAAAATATTTATTTAAAGGGTTTCTCTATTTTGATTGCAAATAAACAAATACTTAGGATCTTTCTTTTTAACTTTTCACTTATATTCTTTTGCAAAGTAACGAATCACTGTATTATTTAGCCTTCTTTCAACCCAGTTAAAAATTATTCATTATAGATTTTGGTTTTCGCAACTAAACACTCCTGATTTATCTTAATTCAGAAGAACGCAATGTAGAATAAATCAAACTCAGATTTTCCTGCCGTAAAAAAATTATTATTTTAAAAATACTGTTTTCAATCAGTTTTACTTATTTTGTTTTGTTTTCTCTATCAGGTATGGAACATTCGAGAATGATTTGCATTTTGATGCCAATTGGATAGAAAGCAATTTAACATATAATGTACACACTTCCTAATGTCTATTGAAGAAATTTCTGTAGGTAGTTATTTTATGCAAAAAAGGCAGTTACCTTGAAGAGTTTATTCCTTGTATTTTTGTGTTTTCACATGCTATTGTTACTAATTTTGGAATTGTATAGCTGGTACCTATATCCAAAAAGTCTAAAAAGCCCCAAAACTGTTGGGGGGTTCGGAGGACTTCGTCTTTGTTGAGGTCCAAGCAACCTCCTCCAAGGAGTCACCTCAAAATGAGGATGAGATGCCTCTGGCATGGTGGTTGGATTTCGTCAACCCGGTGGGTACACTAAAGGTATTGGATCTGACTCCTCTCATCGATGACCGGACGCAATCCCTACGGAGAGAGTTGTACCGTGGTTGGTGATGGTCCTTAGGACTAAACCACAGTTCCCGCCAGTGTTGCTGTAGCGGCGGTTTGGTCATTCTTTCTTGTTCAGTTTCTTTTAAGTCTTAAGGAGGAAGGACTTTTAAGTCTTTCTTGTTTTTCCAAGTGTCTTCAGGAGGGTCGGAGTTTAGTAATAGGACTTAAGATCCAAAATATCCAAATAATGGGCAGGCGAAGCCATGTATGCCGAACATAAAGGCCGCTCAGGATGTATATTTTTACCCTGTCAAAAAGTGAGGGCTCTGGTGTGGCCACCCAAGAATCGTGAGAAAGTGGTTTGGTGTGATCTGGATCTAAGCTGGAAGGACCCACTCTGATTTTTTACGAAATTCCATCAATGGTTGGGAGGGTTTTTCGAAAACTTGTTTAATTCTATTTGTACCAGGGAAGAAATCTCTCTAAAAGTGAGCTTCGCACAATTACGCACCAGCTCCTCAGTAACGAACCTGAATAAGGAGTCGGCTACCCTTAACACCAACATGTGAAGGGATCCACTGAAACTGTACGGTATGACCGGGTTAAAATCCCTCAAGTAGATTTAAAATGTCTAGGCTAGTGTTTATGTGATTTAATTATTTTTTATTTTTGTTTTAATTATTTTATTTGTATTTTTTTTAATTCTTTGTATACTTGTTTATATGGCGCAGTATGCTCCAACCCATAAGTACGTTCGGAATGTGAAGGTAGTGCTCTTGAGATATTTTTGTAAACAACCACATCCGGTGATTATGTGAAACTGGTGCAAACAGGTACCACGCTCGCTCCACGTTAGAGGCAAAAAATATTATTTCGTGCGCTCGTTGTTGGCGGCATTTTCTATACATCTGTTTCCTGGTACATCTGTGATCGTCGTCCATGTTTTGTATATATATATATATATATATATATATATATATATATATATATATATGTGTGTGTGTGTGTGTGTGTGTGTGTGTGTGTGTGTGAAAATTAACATTAAAAAAACGAAGTATTTTTTCTTGGATTAAATACACACAACCTGCTACATAAATAGCTAGTCTGGTCTGCAATAATACCCCAATCAGAGAGGTGTTTAGTTGAAACTCGATTGTCAGTCATGATTCAAATGTCTTGGAAATGATCCTCCTCCTGTACGACGTACTGTAAGCCCTGTTGTGTTCTGTCATATAAGAAGCTCTCATATGAGCTCTGATGTGTTTTCACATATAAGAAGGAAAGGAAAATCAATTGTCTGATTTAAAATCCTTATGTTTATGATGCATTTTTTTATTGTTTGCGAAGCTGTTACAATCAATATCTCCAAAACATAAATGGAAAAAATGCATTTAACAATGGATGGCTAGCAGTGCATTTGTATTCAGAGGGATTTTTAAACTTTGTGTTTGGATTAGTTATATTAACATCCCATTGTAAAGCCACACTAGCGCTATTTTGGGACCGACCTTGTCATTTTGAACCACGGTCAGATGACGAAGGCGACAGCTGAGCTGGCATACCCTCTGCACACCACACCAGGGGGAGGAGTTTTGGCCCCGACGGATTTAATGTGCAAGAAATGCCTCACGCGACGGTTTTTCAGTGGAATCGAGTCTTGAACCTGTAAACCTCCGGTTCCTAAGCCGAAACCTTACCACCAGGTCACCTTGGCCCTTTAGACTCTGGGAAGTTTCGTTAAAACATTTGTATCACTGGATCTTTTAGAATCCAACAAGATGAATATATATATAAATACCAAACTGCCGTAAAAAATATACTGTATATAAATAATAAGACTGCATATAAAAAACAAAATTCCAGTAAAACTCTCAATCATATAAACACTGATAACAAACAACATAAACGTATTACACTTTTTATGAGAGAAGGATTTGTTTACATGAAAACCTGTCGTTTGTTTGTTTGCAAAAGTTTGGGACATTTTATATTTGTCTATTTACTTTAATACTTTTATTTACAGAATAATTCTAATTATTTTAGTTTTAGTCCTTCAGTGCAATATAAAACTTTTTTTTACTATTTTTAGCGTGGAAGATATGTTAAACAAGGGAAGAAAAATATTTACCCAAAAAATATCCAATATGTCTACTTTTTACATACCAATCTTCAAGTACAAGAATAAATTAACGGTCGACCTTTCTAAAAGCCACGGGAAGGAAACAAAAAGGAAACGTTGAAAGGAAAATTATTTGCTTGTGTGCCTTTCATTAAAAACATTAATTCGGGATAAAAGCTTACATTTTTTGTTTCTTTTAAGCTTCCACTAATTACTTAATTATGCACAACAACAGTGTGGGGTATCTAAGTGTGGTACATCAGATAATTTTCCGGGCGCTTAAAGAATGCTAGTCTTATTTACATAATATATATTTTTTTACTGATTTGGTATAAGGTATTAAATTGCCTATGGTTAATACTTAATCGCATTTGCTCTGCAAATAAATAAATAAAAATAAACTGTCAGTATATGTGATTGCCCTAAAACTTCTCTCATATTCTCTAATAAAGGCATTGGCCCATTCCAGCAAGGAATCGAGCTCCTAGAGTAAAGCAGAGAATGCCATGCATAGTTTTAGTGAGAGCTAATTGGCTCTAGACATTAACATAATTAATCTAGACTCCATCTCGCATCGGAAGTCGCCAATTGCATGACAGTAAAATAAGGAGCGTTATATGGAAAATGTTACAAAAAATAAACATAAACTTTCTTAGCCATAACTCAGTTTCTTTCTTTTTATTCTTTTTAATTCGGAATTCTAAATATAACAGAGCATGATGCCAACACTTTAAAATAAACAATAACAAAAATGGGTGTTGCCACCACTTTTTAAAATATTAATTTAACAAACGTTATTTACAATTAAATACATTACTATTTAACAAATTAAATATACATGAAATAATAAAACTTTAAAAATAACATAAGTTGCTGTTGCCAACACTTTTTAAAGTATAAATTTACAATAATAAATAAAAGAACAAAAATCATTCGGTAATGGAGAGCCGCCACATAGTTACGAAATATTAACTTTCGATGCGAATTTTGCAGTTTTACTGAATCCAACGTTTGATTCTTTATTCAAAAATGCCAAATTTTATATTTTGTTTTTATTGTAGACCTTTTTTTCCGAAAGAAGGGAAAAGGAACAATTTAAATGATTTATAAGTGGCTTTAACAATTGTCACTCTTTGGGAAGTTAAAATAAATTTGGTTACAACAGAGTACTCACAGTTCAAACAATTTATTATTCATAAAATTTATTGACGATAGTAATGATAGTATAGAAAAATTCAGGACAAAAACATTGAATTTATTACAGAAATGCATTTATTTTATGATAATACTATTGTTTGTAAATTAACCCAAAATTAATCCTATCAATTTAATCCTATTTCAGATTTTTCTAGATTAATTTAAGTTAATTTAGAAAATAAAATTAGAACTGGAATTTAAAAGTCAGAAACAAAACTTAAAACATTTTTAGAAGAAGCAAAAGTGATTGCACGTAGATTGAATAACCCAGAATATCCCCAGCAAAATGATTTAAAAAAAAAGAATTATATTTCAAATTAGCAAAAGGATGAAGCTATAGTAAAATCGGAGGAATTTAGATGCTACTTTTCAAATACTGTTATTGATAATGCTACTGAACAGATAGAAGATACATTAAAAATATTTCAATTTAATAACAAACGCATACAAAACTATTAGAAAAAGCATAAATTAGAAAAATGTAAAAAAAAATGTTTATGAAGTTTTATAATAAAGATGGAGATAAGAGCCTAATCCAAGAAATCAGTTTCCTAGGAGATTTGATTTAGAATAAAAGTAATGTAAATAACATACAAAAAATATTGCAGTACATACTAAATAATAATTATAATGAATTACTTCTAAATGTGACAAACGTTTTCTTTCTTTCTTGAGAACTCTAAGCTCTCTCTTAACACAACAAAATTGTTAAAAAAATCATCTTCTATCAAGCATGTGAGCAGAATGTTTAACCCTTTATTTACTGAATTATGTTGCCGTCTATTTTTCAACCTTATTTTCGCACCAGTCATTTATTTTCCTTGCAGAATCATTCCAGGGAACCCCAATAAAAACAATGTAATTAACAGAAATATCTTAATTAGTTTAATTATTAATTAAATATTTTTAATTCCTACTTTTAGCTTATATTCACCTCATGTTATTTGGGTTACGTTCTCCGTGTTCTTCAGAATACAGTAAGCAAAATTAGTCATAGAGTAAAGATATAAGCTAGATTTGAATGGTACTTTTAAGTACCGTCAGTCAATAAAGGGTTAAATGCATTTGCTATACAAAGCATGAAAAAGAAATTGTAAAAAGGATTTATTTGGTTGCATATGACTATTAATATATCTCTAAATTCCTCTTTATTAAAGAAGTATATTCTGAAAATAAATTAAAAGTATGCGCACTTAATAGAGTTATCCAAAAACTATCTGACAATTTCTTGGCAAGTCTTATTCGGCTTTCATGTCGAAAGAAACGTCTCTTCTGTGTCCGCACAACAGATTTGTGAAATCTTACAATCCTTGTTTCAGAGAGAGGCTTTATTTCAAAAGGATCTCCCAACGGCATTTCGATTGAAAAGTGTCAGTCAATTATTATAGTATCGTAAGCTATTCCAGCTGCTGTTTCTGAAGTTCCATCCGAAAATCCGATTCTGATTTCATCAACTAATGTGGGCGTGGGTGCTCGAAGCGATCCGAATTCGTTCTTGCTGAATTAACTCGAATCAATTACGAGCAGAACGCCGCTTTAGATTAAAACGTGTCACATATTGCAGCCTCATTTTGAAATTAATTTTGCAGAAGCATCACATCTCGATGCATTTACACTTTACGCAGTAATGCTATCGTAAATTGTCTCGATTCTTGGCTGATCTTTTTATTAAGTCGGTATTCAAAAATTAAATAATTTAAAAACTTCAAAATTAACTTAAAGAATTTTCAATAAAACCATAAAATAATGTTTTTAGAAATCAATAAAATACAATTTTATAGAGTTTCAATCTATTTACAAATAGCACGAAATATATGAACACTAAAATTAGCTAGCTCTGCTGTAAATAAAACCTTAATTCTACGGAAAGAAAATGGAAATGTAAATAAAATGTTCATCCCAGGTAGCACAATCTGTTGCACTATATTGTACAATATTTAGCGATATAATATGATATTAAACAGTATTCCACTGTATTAAACAGTATTGCGAATATTTATCAATTTCATACAATATTGTACACTTACACTAATATTTGTGTGCTACGTGGGATGCGCCAATCATGGTTATTTTATATTTCTTCTTAGGTAAACAATACTCGATCCTAATAAATGATCTTCTTCTAGTTATAAAAATGGATGATATTTTAACGAATCAGATGATTCCATTGTTCACTCATACACTAAAGATGAACTTTCTTTCCTTCTCAATTAGACAGTAGTTCATTGTTAATTAATAGCCTTCCTGTTGCTTTAAAATAGTACTATAATTTGGTGAATCGTTAACACTTTTTCCACATTCTTTACAAAAGAAACAAATTTCTAAATAACATTTAAACACAGCTTTTTAAAGACTTCTCAATTGTTTAATTTAATATTATTGAAAATACAATAAATATACTTCAAAATGTAGATGTTTTGTATTACTGAGAATGTTTAGTTAAACCTTCCAGCTGGCGCGCGTATGTGAAAGATACACTAGAGATGAATTTCGTTTTATACCTTCAGATCTGGTGGTGCTGGGAACGCCTTCCTTGGCAATTTGTCACCCTCCCTTTGACCTACTTTCAGTTGTCTTCCCACGTTTGTGGCGTTAATAGGTCTCTGCCGATCATATATTTGTATTTTAGAGATACGCGCGACCGTTCATGTAAGTTTTTATCACATCTTTGTATGATTTTACAAATAAATCAGTATTGTTTTAGATTAGCGACAGCTGGTCAATGCATTTACAGTGAAAAATGTTGAATAAAAAGCCCCCACATCTCTAAAAGTGAGCAAAAATTAAAGGTGCTAAAGAGAAAAGCCGGACTAGGCTTTGAATTGGAAGATGCGATGTCAGGGAAAAATCCCTACCAAAAATAAAAGCGGAATAGAATCGCGAGGTTCCTTTATGTTCTCAAGAACACTTCTTTGATAACCACATTCATACACTAAACAGACACAAAGACAAGACATAACAAGATATTCACACGCACAGCTTAACAGGGTAGTATCACATCTCATTCTGATTACACTCGCAATGTATTATGGGATGGCATATGGAATAACCTATCAGGCATCATTATCTAGTATCCAAAAGAGAAGATAAGAGTTGTGTAGCTGCTATAATTGGAAATTATTTGTTATTTTCTTTTAAGACGAGAAATAGTTTTTATATTGATTCTTCAATGATGTTATTAACGATTGTAATAGGCTATGACTATTAATCCAAGATCAACACCTAATTATTGATATTTCAGGAAAGACCCTGGTCACTACTTTTTTTACAAATTTGTTCTAAAGAGAAGGATATGGAAAATGATTTTTGTTCTTATAGAATGATTTATTACGTCATAATTTTTATTCATAAAAATTCCCCTCCCTGTAAAAAATTAATTGAAGAAAATGCTATCAAGCTTATGCGAAGTTGACACATTTATGTTTTATCAAAAGAAAGGGTTAAACACTTTTCTTGTAGATTGTTTAGAATTCATTTGCTAATATTATTTGCTATTTGAAAACATTTGGGATACTCGTATTTTTTTAAGGTGTACATACACACTAGAAAATTTTTTTAAAAATTTTAACTAAAAAATATTCAGTTTTTTTGCAGTAGGTCATTATTATATATTTAAACTCTTTCCAGTGAGAAAAATTTACATTACACTAATTCTATCATTAATTAATATTTAATGAGCTAATTAGCATATTTTTGAAACGCGAAATGATAAATTCTAATTTGCGCAGACAAGTTGGAAATGATGCCTAATATAAGTCTTCATCTTTTTCGCCTCAATCAATTTATCAAAATATACAGTTGTTTTTTTAACAATGTTTTCACTAACGTTAAGTAGAAAAATTGAACTTTTCCTTGTCATTTTAAATACCTATTCAAAGTTTATTTGAATAAATATAACTTTGATGAAGACACAAAACATCCAGTGCTTCATACAGATTATTTTGATACATAAATAATTGTATTCGACTCGTTTCTTGTTGAGTTAGAAGGGTTATATATATATATATATATATATATATACACTGAAGTGACAAAAGTCATAAGATAGAAATATGCAAATATACAGATGGCAGTAGTATCGCAGCGAAAAAGTATAAATGCGCATTTCGTTTTCCAGAGCTTTCATTTGTGTTCAAGTTATTCATGTGAACAGGTTTTTCGTGATTTATGGCGGCACGACGAGAATTAACAGACTTTAAACGTGGAATGTTAGTTGGAGCTAGGCGCATGGGTCATTCCATTGCGGATATCGTTAGTGAATTCAACATTTCAAGATTCACAGTATCACGAGTGTGCCGAGAGTATGAAATTTCAGGCATCACATCCCATCATGGACAGAACAGTGGGCGACCACCTGCACTTAACGGCCGAGACCGCCGACGTCTGTGCAGAATGGTAAATGTTAATAGACACGCAAAACTTCGTCAAATAACTGCAGGAATCAATGTGGGACGTACGAAGGACGTGTCCGATAGGACTGTGCGGCGAAATTTGTCTTCCTTGGGCTATGACAGCAGAAGACCCACTCGAGTGCCTTTACTGACAGCACGACATCGCCTGCAGCGACTCTATAGGGCTCGTGAGCATATCGACTGGTCCCTATACCAGTGGAAAACCGTGGCCTGGTCAGATGAGTCACGATTTCAGTTGTTACGAGCTGATGGTAGAGTTCAATTGTGGCGCAGACCCCACGAAGCCATGAACCCAATCTGTCAGCAAGGCACTGTTCAAGCTGGTGGTGGCTGCATAATGGTGTGGGCTGTTTTTACATGGCATGGACTCGGTCCTCTGGTGCAACTGAACCGATTATTGACTGGAAATGGTTATGTTCAGCTGCTTGCAGATCACTTGAAGCCATTCATGGACTTCACGTACCCACACAACGATGGGATTTTTATGGATGACAATGCGCCATGTCACCGGGCCAGAACTGTTCGCGATTGGTTTGAAGAACATTCCGGACAATTCCAACGCATGATCTGGTCACCCAGATCGCCAGATATGAATCCCATCGAGCATTTATGGGACATCATTGAAAGGTCCGTTCGTGCCCAAACTCCTGCACCATCCACACTTTCACAATTATTGACGTCTATACAGACAGCATGGCTCAATATTCCTGCAGAGGACTTCCAACGACTTGTGGACTCCATGACACGTCGAGTTGTTGCACTTCGCCGGGCAAAAGGAGGACCGACACGATATTAACAGTCATCCCATGACTTTTGTCACTTCAGTGTGTGTATATATATATATAAAGTGAGCTAAAGTAGTCATGGTCCTCCTGGTCCGAAGACTCCCTGTATATATTGTATCTGGAGTTCGTATAAATCTGTCGTGGTCACAAAGTCCTACATGTCGAAAGTAATGCCACTGGGGGTACTGGTTCAAAGGTGATCGTTCTTTGATTGTGGTCTAAATTACTATATGTGGATGAGTGGTGACTTTCTTTCTCCAGCATCGCTAATTTGCCGTCATCTGTGTAGGCCGCAAGATAATAGAAACTGACACCTTATGATTATTTACATGTATAATTTGCTTGCACTTGTTTATTGAAGTAGTATATATTCCACGATAATACAGCTCAATACCAGCATCATGCAGTTTCGAATTCTTGCTTATGTTTGTCATAAAATCCTCATCACAATTGACCAATTTCTCAATGGACACATAGCTGAAAATAGAGTGATTTATGATAAATATATATCTGTGAAATGTTCCAGATAACGATTCAGTTAACAGAGGCAATAGTCATTAGAAGAGAGAAAATTGTTTGTGATTATATTATGAATGTTTTAAAATCATTTTTAATTAAAGGAACATTCATTTACTCGTCTGGAAATACTGGGAGATTAGTTATTTTGAAATGCAGGATTAATGAAATAAACTCAGCTTTCTTCCATCAGTTTTATAATTAGTTTAATCTCTCAGAATCACTGTTATTGAAAAAAAAAACGATTTCCTTTCGAAACTCCTGCAATTATATTTATTTTTAACTTCTAAATGCTATCACTCTCTTTTTCTACCAACATCTCTATTGTAGCAGCGAAGGAAGAAGAAAAAAGAGAACATTCTAAAATTAAATATCTCCTTATTGGTTCAATCTAATTTCTGTAAAACACATTCGGAATTCAATCAACTGCTTCTTCGCTTTTAAGAAATTAGATTGTCTTTTATATTCGCTTTATTCCTAACAGAAAACTTCTTAATTAACTAAGCTCTAAAAATAGCTAAATTCGTTAAAAAAGAGATTCCTTTTAATTTTTTGAAAAATTTAAGAAACATTGTTGCGCATTCTATCTTAATTTGTCACATCAAAAATCGATCAGTTTCATCGATTAGATCGTTTATTTCTTTTTCCAATGTTCCAGAGAGTATTTAATAGCCGTCTTTAAATAAAGTTCTAGAGAAAAACTTTAACATGCTTCTTATTTTTTGAATCGTTGATTTTTATTCTTTCATGATCAAAAACTCTTAGTCATGTTTTATAAAACGATTATATCATTTAAAGCAAATTTAGTATTAACCATTAGATTTGTGTGCTGTTAATAGTTAAAATTAAGTATTTTTTGAGAGTTTCATGATTGTGAGAAAAAGAGCAATTCATTGAAAATCAATGAAAACACAACAATGAAATAACGGAACTATATGAAGAAAACATTATCGTGTCATTTAATTGATGTAGTTCAATCAATCATGTCATTTAATTATAAATTTTTGGAAATACCTAAAACCCCTAAAATTTCAATTTAAAAAAAAAACTTTTTAGAGTGTGTGTGTATGGGAGTTTTGTGCTGTGTGGTCAACACTTATAATAAAGCTCAATGTGTGTGTTGGCGCTCTACAGGCCATACCGTTGGACCTACAGCTACCACATTTGGTACATGTATACCGTGGAGGTGGGGAATGTGAGGTTGAGCCCTTTTTTCAAATTTTTAATTAGAATTTGAATTAATTAAAATTTAAGCGAAATTTAGACGTTTTTCAGTTATAACTTCCGAAAATATTATCGCACAAACAAGATTTTTACATCAATTTAAAGAAAAAAATTAGCTTTCTAATGGTATTAGTGATTTAATGTATAACGTAAACCTCTATTTTTAACAAATTTTTAAAGAAATATTTTAACCATGTTTTTTTTAGCACGTGACTGGATAAAATAAAAGAAACATTAAATGTGATATTTTCTAAAAACATAAATGCAAAGCAAAGGTTTCTATAATCGTTTGCAATATCTAAATCATTTATTCAACAAATCTTCTTTATTTATGGTAAACCTGATTGAATTTAGACAGGATATGCATTGAAATCCCGACTTAATGGCATATTTCTATAATCGTGTGCAATATCTGTATCATTAATTCAATATTTTTTTTCCATTATAAAATGGGATAGTTTCTAAAAACAAAAATGCAAAGCCAAGGTTGCTATTATCGTTTGCAACATTTAAATCATTTATTCGATAATTGTTTTTTCCTTTTTCACTTTTTATTAAAAAAACATATTTAATATTCTGGCAACATCACGGACAAAAACCTTTTTAATTTCAGGCCAATCAATGCCCGGAATTACTTCAAGGCTAATGAATATGTGACTTAATTGAAAATTTTAGAACGCATTACTCATGGCGAACCAGCTGGTCGCCAAAGGCGGCTAGTATAGAAAAAAATGAAGTAAGTTTTTTCATATCTTTATCGGTTGACTGCGACCAAAATTGGGATACATAATTGCAACTGTAGCTTTAAGATTACTAGCGAAACTTTATTTATCTGCGTTATTACGTTTACACGTATTTAAATACTCAGAACAATAGATTGTTGAATTTGATTCAAAATTTGATAAGAGTCTAGATGTTAAAACTTTAAATCAAATTTCGTTTTTATAAGTTTTTAATATTAGAATTAAATAGTTGAATAATGCAGAAAATACAGTCCGACAGAAGGCTAACTCTCTATCTGATTTAGTGAATCAAATTTACTGGTTAGTTTATAAAATTCTTAGTACGAGTTGGGGATTTTATAAACTAACTAGAAAATTTGATATATCTGATATAATATTTTCTTCATGTGTGTGTTCTTCAAACTCTTTTTTTATTTTATGTGATAAAAATATATAACTTATTACGTTATCTAAAATTTTCTTTTGTTGCCGGAACCGTAAAGACAGGTCCTGAATGTTCTGAATTTGATTCTTGTAATGAAAATGTTGGGCATTCAAATGCAAAATCCCAAATTAGGTGAGCAGTTTGTAAAAATAAATAAAAGATTCATTATTTAATTATTTCAAGATTACGTAGCATCTTAAACAGCGCAATTCTTAAGAACTGCACCGTTTCTGCACTTTTTAGTGCAGTACCATCTCTTACATCATTGTTACGCTTTTTCATGAGGCACATTTTTACGCTTTTAGACATTTAGATTTTGTAGAGATTTCATGTTTTGATATTATTATATATTGATACAAATATTTTAATTTCATGAATGTGACGCAGCTAAGACAAATATGGTTTTTTGCCATAAAAAACTAACTCAAAGCTACCAACAGTTTAATAAAAAAGCTAATTATCATAGATATTGTATTAGTTGAAAAACCACCTAATACTGATTGCTTAACGCTTAACTTGCCAGACAACAGATAATCCCCGACCCAAACCATTCCCATTTGTACTACTGTTCATTCAATTCCATACCATTCAGAAAAAAAAGTAGCAACGTATTGACTGTAAGGCGTTTAATGTATTTTGTTATAACCCGCTACATATCTACGAATCAGAAAGAATTGTAGCAATGTATTAACCTTAAGGCCTTTAATGAATTTTGTCATAATTGGCTATAAATCAAAGCGACGAATTATATCATGAATTTGTAAATTTTTTCCACTATAATTTTTCAAATACAAGTCATTATATGATTCCATCATCAGATTTATGATTGCAAACACTACTGCTTTTTCTGTATGCGTGAGTTAAAGACCAATTCTTTGTTAAATACATATTTTAATTTTCTGTATTTTTTGTGACAAAAAATATATAATTCTTACATATATCTAAAAAGCATTGCAATTGCTACCATAAATACTCGTTCCTGCATATTCTGAATTTGATGCTTATAAGGAAATTTTATGCCATTAACATGCAAATCAAAAATTATGTGTGCAATTTTGTCAGAATAAATAATAAGCTCATTATTTATTTGCTTTCACTCTTAAGTAGCCTCTTAGCCGATGCAATTCCAAAGAATTGCACCTTTGCGCAGGGAACACCACGTGGAGGTGGGCTACTTTCGTTCCCCGCCCACCCACCCTCCTTTACTGCATCCGAAGACAGTTCTGATCTGAAAACTGCATCGGGCAGCCGACGACAGTTTTGATATTAAACTGCGTCTTCCTGCGACCGGTATCTCACTGGAATATCCAAGGCCAAACAGAACTGGTAGATCTCAAAAGATTCTACCACTGGCACTCCGATAGGAGCCATCCGTGCAGGCAAACTCAGAGCTGAGCACAGCTTGTAGACCGAGTAGGATTCTACAACAGTGATTTCAGACTTCTGGGTAGCAGATGGAGCCAGTTTCGCTGGAAGTTCTAAGGCCTGGCATATCCTAAATACCATGTAGGAGCGAACCACTGGAACGGATTCTACTCTGGTCACAGGTGGATCAGATGGTATAATAACATATTGATCCAAATCGGGATTGAAAAACAGATCTCCGATTGAGGGTAAGTGGGGGAACATGTAATATTTCAACAGTTCCAAGATCGCCCATAGGACGATCCAATGATGGCCGAAGCCTCATTGAAACAAAACGCACCAAGCATAGCTCAGCAAAAAAAAAAGTCACACAACGATCAGTTGCAAAAAGAGAAATGATTCTTAACAGAGCAGCAGATTATGGATTCATTGTTTTTTCTATTATATTGTTTGTATTTTGTGCGTCTGTTTAGCAATAAACAGTAATATTTCTGCTAACAACAATAATAGGAGTGATTGTTGAAATCTTCTGAATCCAATAACAATTGAGGTTTAACCAATGTTTAATATTAACAATGGAATAAATCTAATAATCAAACAAAGATTACTAGAGGAAGGCAAAGAGGGAAGTAAATATTTAATTAAATGATGCATATTTTAATTTATATATTTCTTTCAAATATTAAATTATAAAATTTTTATTTGAAAATATTATATATTAAAGTATTGAATAAAATGGAATATATTAAATTATAATTATAAATTTCTTCCAAGAAGTTAAAATGAATGCTATTGATAGAGGTTGAAACTGAATAAAATTTAAAAAAAAAGGGATTGCCTAAAATTAGGAAACAATAGTTCCCTTTCAATTAATATTTTTCAAAATTCTGCCTTATTCTGTATGTGAGGGAAATTGTCATTTCATATGAGAAATGTAATAATTAGTTAAGCAAGCGAAGTGAAATGTAAAAGAAAAGTGAAAGAGGAAAGAAAAGGACAAAAATAGACTGAAAGTTAAAACACAAGCAAAACTAATGCATAAAAAAAGAAACAATTCAAGAAGCATCAATTTTCAAAATCGCTTATATGAGCGCTTATTGCTTCGTAGAATAATGAAGAAAACCGAGTATTCATTTTAGACGCCCATTTGTATATCGAATGAAACTCAAAATTCCGTACTAAATTATTTAATAAGAAAATCAATTATCAGATTTAATTATCTAAATCGCCGTTACCAAATTTACACGCTTTTGAATGAATATATCGACAAATGGTTAACCCCTTGACGGATTTTGTTCCAAATTTGAAAGATTATACATTAAATATTAAATGATCCGTTTATTTTGAAAGTGGGGCAAGTCCGTTTTCGGAAAAAAATGGGAATAGGGGTATTTATGGATAAAACTTGATATGATGATTTATGAGTAATAAATTTATAATAAAAAAATTAGATTTTAATACTTGAGAGATGCAGAAATTATATTTGAGAGTTTTAGCTCTTAAGAGTATTGAAAATGTGTTTAATTTGAAAGTGTGGCAAGTCCATCTTAGATTCAAATTATATTTAACCAAATTTATTACGGCAAAATTGAGCTCCGGTCGTTGTAAGAATGAAGCAAATGTGGCCGTTTGACATCATGGTTTGAATCTAGGGTGTTTCTTTTTATCTATTTTTGATATTGAAAATTGGCGACAATATGGCGGGTTGTATTGTGGTGTCGCGCCAATGGGGAGATAGAATTTCAACAAGGATCGCCACCAATGTTTAGTGGCTGTTACTGGCGTTTTAACATACCACCACAATTGTATAATATTTCATAAATAATAAAAAAGTATATGTCTATCTTAATTTTACATTTCGATTAATAATATATTTACTTCCATCACTATAGTTGAGTCCAGTGACAATGAAATAAATATCATTTATTGCAAATTTTTATTGCCAGGAAATTCTTTTCTACCGAATGATCGTGATTGTGGAATAAACTATCCTGTAACTATCCAATCCAGGGAATATGCAGTTCCTTGCATATTCTCTAAAATAACTAAAAAAATAATATGAAATTGTCGAAAACGTGATACATTTTTTTGGACAGGAAATAAAAGGCTGAAATTTATTTTCATCCCAATCTCTCAAAAAATTGGATTTTAAAGGAAATAAAAATATCGACGGATTAAATATCTAACTTCATACGTGAATTAGTTAACTATGTACTGGATCGTTTTTACAAGGAAGGCACAATACAAAACTTTTGATGAAACTTCAATAAAACGAAATTTTCAATTTAAAATTATCGATTTGTCGAAATGAGGAAGACGAAGTAATTTCAGAAGTAAAAAATCATCTTTTATGTATGAAAAAAAAAAAGAGATTTATTACATCTGAAAAAGACAAGAGCATGTTGGATTTATTATCATATATACTTAACGTCCGTCATGGAAATTTTAAAATGTTAAATGCTGAATAAAATTCAATTTAATTATACCCGGGTATAAACTGGAAATGTATAATTTCATTGCAATTCTTAATAAAATTGAATTGTTTTTGTTATGCTACATTTTCTGCAAAAATATTCTTAGCTTTTCTCACTTTTTACCAAATGATTAAATATTTATAAAAATTAGAGTAATATTCAGATTTTGTTATAAAAAATACCTGATGCAAATGAAATAGTTCTCAATTAAACGTACATTCACAATAATCTATTAATTTTCGAAGTGAGGCAAGTCCATTTAGTTATCATAAAACTATTATTTTTTAAATAGAACTGTAAACACTCTTGGATTATAAACTTATATTATCTGGTACTACAAAATACAAAAAAATAAATTTATTAATACCTGTCAATATTTTTAAATGTATTGAAACTCAAACCTTTACATATCAAGCAATAAAAAAAAAAAAAATGGACTTGCCCCATTTTGAAAATAAACGGCTCAAATATTCTAATTGTATTTTAATTCAAAAATGGTTTAAGATCTCCGAAGTGTTTCCAATTTATTTTTTGCAAATTATTCTTGATTATTCCAAAAGCAGAGTGGTATTAATATTCTTTTTCTATAGTTTTTATTTATTAAAGAGAAAGAAAAGAAAAATTAATAATTTGCAGGAAAATTTCATAATATCTGATGGCCTCTTATTACTTAAAAAACTGCGAATTAAGTTTGAAAAAGTAAAAACTTTTAGTATTTCTGATATTAGATGTTCTGAAACAACCTATTCCACATATACTCAGAAAAAGCAATTAAATGATTTATCCTGCTTTAAAAGCATTAATTTCAAACAAATCGATATTTCATCAACTAAAAAGCTGCAAAAGTTTTTCAGTTTCGTTCACTGCGAAATAATTAAATAAACTATCTTAATTAATTACTATGTTAATATCTCTTCTTTCTGTTAAAACTGAGTTCTAAAAGGGTTTTTTTATATTATGTGACATATGAAAATATTATCGATTGTTGTTTCGTGTTTGGCATCATATCTTTTGCATATCATCGTACCTTTTTAAGTGTTTTTGCATTTCAGCATTTGAGATTAAATATCATGAGAAACAGCCATTTTGCTGTTTTCAATGCAGTAGAATATATTGTAAAAAATAACAGCGGGATGTTTTCAATCCTAGAAAATTGTTTTGCTACTTGATTCCAAGTTTTTTCAATTTACATGTTCGAAATTAACGTCATCTGCTGCGATTGTGATGTCTTTCTTTCCTAAGTCGATCACCCCTCCACCACCGGAAGATACTGTACTGAAAGAATTTGTTGTTGCTGGTTGTTGTCATTATTATCACCCATCAACCCCAGGGGTGCACCTCGTAACTGAGAATATGATTCTTCCGGCAGGATGGCTGGATCTCGTCAACCCTGTACTGAAAAAGATTGTACTGTACTGAACTCGATACTGTACTGAAAGAATTTGTTGTTGCTGGTTGTTGTCATTATTATCACCCATCAACCCCAGGTGTGCACCTCGTAACTGAGAATATGATTCTTCCAGCATGATGGTTGGATCTCGTCAACCTTGTACTGAAAGGAATGTACTGTACTGAACTCGATACTGTACTGAAAGGATTTGTTGTTGATGGTTGTTGTCATTATTTTCATCCATCAACTTCAGAGAGGGAGCACCTCTTAATTGATAATGGAATGCTTCCTGTAAGGGGTTTGGATCTCGCCAACCTGATAGGTGCACAAAAAGGTGAGGGATCTGCCTCCTCCGATCGATGACGGAACGTACTTCGTAAGGGGAGGGATGTACCGTGTCCAGTGATGGCCCTCAGGATCCAACCACAGTTTCCGCCAGTGTTGCAGTAGCGGCTGTCATTCAGCTTTTCTCCGTGTCCTACGGGCCGATAGAAGAGTCAGTGGTAGGGCTTATTATCATCCGGCTACGTTACTCAACCACTCTACGAACTTGCATTCTCCTAAAGCCGTGGTTACAGACGGACCACCCTTACCCCCTTTAGACCCCTCTAGCGATTTTCTGGGCGCCTTTGATGATTCGGAAGATTACCCACAAATTGTCGGTAGAATCGACAGGCATCAAAGTGAATCAGAAAACCGCAAGAGAGGTCTGAAGGGGGTAAACGTGGCCCGTCTGAAGAAACTCGGGTCGTGTAACCACGGCTTAAGCCGAGTTCCAACGACATGTCCATCCCTCAGGTGAGACATGCGTTTCTCCCTCAACCACTCTTGTGGTTTTCTGGGTTCCTTTGATGTCTGTTTATTCTACCGATAATTTGTCTGTAAAAAGGGAGGGATTCAAAGCAGCCCAGAAAACCGCAAGAGTGGTTGATGGAGAAACGTGTGGCTCACCTGACGGATGAACAGGTCGTTTGGAACTCGGCTTTAAGGCATACTTAGCTTCCAAGAGGTCTATTAATGCATCGGTCTAGATATTAAAAAGTATTAAAAATCATGCAGATAACTTAAAGCATACAAACAGTTTTATCCCTCAAAATTTGTTTTCAATTCAAGTTTAGTTTTATTAACGTCCCGTTGTAAATCAACGCTACGGCTATTTTAGGACGGACCTTGTCATTTCGAATCATGGTCAGATGACGAGGACGATACCTGAGAGGGCACCCTCCTCTCCACATCACACCACACCAGTGGAAGGACATTTGGTCAAACAGATTTAATGTGCAAGAGATCCCCTCACATGACGGGTCTTAGGTGGAATCGAATCTCGAACCTGAAACCGCCTGGTTTCGGAGCCGAGACCACTAAGCCACCACTGCCCCGGTTTTCAATTCAAAACTATTATACTAAAGATAATCTGCCTTTCACATATTTCTCGGAAAGTCTATATGCTTTGAAAACTGGCATCGGAGTTTTAAAAATAATTCATTATCTGAAAAAGGAGTTTCATTTTTATCATCTGTTTTTTTTTTTTTCTCCATGGATTTTTTTTCTCGTCAATCTTTTTCCTCGTCTTTCTGTTTCCCAGAAAATTACTTCCTCACGAGTTAGTTAATGTAACAGAAACAGAAAGATCGGGTGTCATACCAGTCTATACCCCTCCTTCAATAGACCACTGCATATTTTTGCCATCATCAAGGCTAAACTTTAGGTTTTAATTGAGATTTTTAAAAAAAATATATTTTATTTCAAGATTGCGTATTAAAGTGATGTCATTTAAGAGAGATTTTACTGTTGAGCCTGAAAGGTAGTTTCAATAAAAAGAAGATGGTCTGGTTGAAAATTTCAATCAAAATTTCTGTCTTGTACCTTTTAAAAAACGGTATATTTCATTCAATTATAGCTTTAAATGTGTTTTGCCTCGTTGCATTGAATGTGAATTTCTTTACATTTAAGCTCATGTTTACAAAACGTAGGCTTTGATAATTAGCTGATTGAAATGCTTTCTTCTTTTATCGTTGCCCTGAAAGAAATAGAAAAAACTGAATATGGTAAAAATATTTATTTATTATGTTCTATTACAAAGTCGAATGATTACCTAATTTGAGCTGATTTGTATATTACGAACGACATTCCAATAATTTTATATAGAAAATTGTTTACTATCATATATTAACTGATGTAAAAATAATGAATAATTGTCTTCTTAATCATGTTTCTATGTCTATTAGATAAATATATCTCATTAAAATTGAATTTATTTGATTAAAGGTGATACCACAAAATAATATTGCAATTTTCAATACACCATTTTTATTATATATAGATCTACTGCAAGTCAAATTATTTATTAATAAATAAACATGCATATTCGCTTTCCTCTAAAGGCTTTGTTTGCCTTTAATCCCACCTGTAGCTACTGTAGAATTAATCTGGATCTAATGTTCTTTGCAAGCATATAGTACTATTTCTAGTTTTGGACAACTCTCTGTTTCTTTCCGCTGTTTTTTAGCATTTATTCACAATAATATCATTTTGAGCACAAAGCAGAATGTAGAATAAATAAATTTACCAGCAATTTAATTATATTAACTGAGTACACGTAATTTAATATCCATTATTTACTCAGAAATGTTCACTATGCTTGAAATAAAATTTGAATCGAAATAGAATAGTATAGAAACAGATTTTTTTATATGGAAAATATTTCAAAATAATCCTTATATATTTATAAGTATTTATTTATTTAATAAATTAATGCTTTTTTGTTAGCTCTTCCATAACTGCAGGACCTTTTTTTCATTTTATATAAACTTTATGGTAATAATATCTGCTACTCCGCTGATATAATCAATTTCTTTTTTGTGTAGAAGAAAATTTTACTTTTAATTTGCAATGGAACTTCGTTTTTCCGGCTATTTCTCTAATTCACTTATGATATTTCCGTTATATGCCCAATTATACTCTTTTTGTCTAGTTTTCATTATTTTTGTTTTTACTTTAATTATCTTTGAACATCGAGTAATGCAATAAAAATGCAATGAATGTGTATGAAAATACAACATTATTGAATTAGATTGGAAAGAAACAGAATTGTTGGCTAAAGGAAATAAATTGAATAATTGTTGTACTTGAGGATTGCAATTACGTAGCAGACGAAAGGAAAATACAAAGACATATGCTCTCATAATGAAAGAAAATTAGAAGTTTAAGGGAAAAAGTTTGGCTTAAGAATATAAAAAAAGAATTTGCATGAAAATAAAACTAATGAATGTTTAATATTAAATAAATGTGTTAATGATCAATTCATTAAAAAATATTCATCTTACAGATTAATAAACGAAGCCTAAAACATTGTAGAGCTATACATTTCTTTTTTTGCAGCATGTCTTTGACTTACTAACATTATAATCATGTAACTGAAAATTTTATGTCAGAGAAAAATATAGCTATAATGCAAAGTTGAGTAATATTTTATTAGTTTTATGAATGGTGGTGGTGTGTCTAATGCCACTTGGTCATACCAAGCCCAAATGAGTGGAGTTTTTTTCGAATGGAGGCAGAGGTGTGCGCCGACACACGACACAACCCTTTTTAGGAGGAGGTAAAACTCATCCACCCATCCGCAAGTCAGAATTGAGATCCCCATCAGAGACCGAATCATCCCAGATTCAGTACCCCGAGATTGGAATTTGGAGGACTTTGCAGTCCCTACCTATTGAAAAATGCCCCAAACTGCCATGAGACAACACGGCGGTCTTTGGTCGAGACGGAGAAAGAAATCGGTTATGAGACTGATGCTTTACCAAACAGACTATCGGGGCCCAGCATTTTATATGTAACTGTGCTTGACTGTCTTTACTTTTTGGTACATATTTCAGCTATAAATTTGAATTTTATTAAGAATATTAAAGGAATCAATGCTTTAATGTCTCTTGAGCCATTAAAAAGGCAGTATCGTAAGAGAAAAACAGTAATAACGTAGAACTAAATTAAACAAAGCTATATTACCAGATAATGATTGATACTGTCAATCGTATATCCCATATCGTATTTTTTTCATGATTCCCGATACATCAACTAAACAAACTCAAAATTGTAGCATTGTTTATTGATAGGGAGACAAACAACAGCTAATAATAAATAGTAGAAAAATTCAAATGAAACTTTTTAAATAAGACTGCTTCCTATTTTTATTTGACCGGATGTAATCGTATCTTATTTCATCGAAATAAGTTCATGGTATAAAAATACGTGTTGTATAAGAACAAATAAAAGAAATAATATTTCAAGAATAAACTAGTTTTTTTAAAAAAATGCTACAAATATTAGCCTAGTTGGAACTTCTAAATTTTTCTTACCCAAGCATTTCAAAAGAGAAATAATAGTGTTGATATACATATATCTTTCAATTTACATCAGTTTTTGAGTAGAAATAGATTTTTTTCTCGATTTAATCCATGCCAATGTTTTTTTGTTTTTAGTTTAATTTGTGTGCAGACTGAGTGATGCTGGAGATTCAATAAGAAAATGTTAAATGAGTTGCAAATACTATCGAATGCAATTTCTTTTCTCAAACATTAAATTTAAAATTTTCGAACAACTTTCTTAAAAAATAAATGTGTTCATAATTTAGGTAACACTTTCTCAAAATATCAAAGCATGAAATATTTTTTTTTTTAAAAAAAGGAACAAATTGCTTTCTAATCTGAAATGAAGTGAGGTAGCGGAAAATTGAATAGATTAGGTTGCATCGAATACAAAGTCTTTGAAATGAATTTATTCCACATTTTTGTATTGTGAAGTACTTGCAGGAGGTAAAGCATGTTACAAAACTTTTACGTGGTTGGGTATGAAATGAGATTGCACTCTGTAAGCGGTGAAAATAGGGTGAACAAAATTCGATTTGTACTTTATTTATGCATGAACAACAGCTTTATTTTGTAAAAGATTATTTCATCTCTGTATTTGAAAGAAATTCAATCATGTTCAAATTGAATGAGGCTGGTAGAAGGAGAAATAATCAGCTACTGGAAGCGTGAAAAGTACTGAAATTGATTGGAATAAAACGGAATTAACAGCTTTGCACTTAAAATTAATTTTATTGATTAGAAATTTTCTTATACAGTTCCTCAACTACTAAGATTGAAAAAAAAAAGGTCTGCAATATCCTAACAATTAAACTTAATTGATTATTCAAATTTGGCTGATATTTGTTAGAAAATGAGAAGAATGAGAAGTTTAGAATAGATATTTAATGGGCAATTTTCCGTTGTCTATGCGCGAATATCGCCATTGCCAACCAAACGAGAGACAAGTCGCCAAAGAAGCGAATTTCACAGAATTCTACATTATTGATGATTTCCTGCTGCTCCCAGTTAACGGAAAAGTGCCGTTTAATGGAAATCTTATGGCTCTGTTTTCAATAACTTTATATTTTTTAGAGTAATTTTTCACAATATCAAATGAATAACTAGAATAAGACACTATTTATCTTTTATTGTAAATTGCAATATCTCATAAAATATGGTATAAAACAGCAATCTATGCTAATAGTAAAGAAAAGTAGCGAATGCGTCTCTGCCTTAGTGGGCTACAATCCAGGTCGTTTCATCTAAAACTGACAAATATGACTGATATCTATCTTGAAAGGTGGAGCTAAGAATGATGTTTTTCATTTTTTATAAGAATTTGAATTAATTAAAATTAAATTAAACTTCCGAATGCATAATAATTTCAGATATTTTTACATTATATTAAAATTGAAATGATGTAAATTTAATCGTCTTAAAACTTTTTAGCCTAAATTTAATTAATTTTAAACATGTTTTTATGTTTAAAGTATATTTCACTACAATACTTTTTTGGGAATAAAACCGAAATCATTTTTATTGTTCAACCAAATATTTTACTACGTGATTTTCTTCCTGTTTTGAATGCTAAAAAAGAACTCTGTTTAATATCTGCATTGTTTACAGGTCGAATAAAAAGTTGAAATTAAGAAAATGAAATTTAAACATGAATTGGATATAATCAGGTCATGGAACTCGTTTCCAATAAAAGAGTTTATGAGAGCAAGAAACAAAACATGTGCATGACTGTTATAATAAGAACGCTTTAAGATCTGACAGTTTGATGCAATCGCAGCTAATAAATTTTATCAACTCGATTTAAGGGATGTTATATATAACCAATAACTCCAGTTATCCAGCTGGTTATCTGGTGGAATTAGTATGAAACAAAGATAAATATTATTTCGGTATATTAAAATCTATTGTTTATTTTACCAGATTTACATCATTATTGTTTAAAATTTAATTCTAAAATCCTTATCAACTCATTTGCTTTTTCAATTCTTACTATTAGTTCATATTTATACATATATACACACACGCACATTTATATATAATTTAATAAAATAATTTTTTTTCATCCAATCAAGTTCAAATACATTTTTTAAAATTTGTATTGGATGATGTTAAATACAGTTTTTTTTTTTTTCAAATACTCATTCATTAATTAAACTTTTCTAGTAATTTCTATTCGACGTCCAAATTCATCGCCAAGCTCTGAGATTACTGATCCGATCATAAATAATATAAAGTATGTATAAATAATATTAGAAAATAAAGAGGAATTGAATTTAAAAAATTATATTACTTGTTAACTGAATATTTTTGTCAATGGACTGCTTTAAAGACTGTAACAATTCAAAAGTAAAACGGCTACAAAGTAACAGAGCAAACTGCAGCGGCTCTGGATGAGAGTGCACATATATGAAGTGATGTTGAAAATAAGGCAGAATATATTTTCCTTTGTAAATAAAAACAGAATAGCAAAGAGTTAATAATTCTCTTTGCAAAGAACTTTGTAGCTTGCATTCAAACGTTTTGTTCATCCCAAATCTGCACGAAACTCAAACATCCCTGCTTTAAATCTAACTAGGTGCCAACTAAAGTTAATACTCAGGTTTTAACTATTCTTGAAACCCTTTACTAAACTACTTCCCAGCAATTATCTTTTGAAATCTCTTCAGTTGGTACATATTGTTTTTCTTGAATAATTACTTCGCCCCGTCGCAACTCTAAATGAAGAAATTTAAATTAAAAGGGGAAGAAATCCAAGCGAACGATTTGCTTTCCCGCAGTTATAACGAAAACCTCATAACGTGAAGTCCCCTGCGATAGTGTAAACTCGGGAGATTTGTACAACATTAAGCTCCAAGATGGGAATTTTCGTAAGAAAATGTAATCCCTTCGTGACCACACCAACGGGTGCGAGCTTAATGCAAAAACTGAAAGAGGAGTTTTCGGGAAAAGCATGTTCTTTTCGTCGCCTTCTGGGAGACCCCCCCCTGATGATGTTAGTTAATGATGCGCGAATACAAAGCTCCGTTTTCAGACTCTCAGAGCATTTTGAGGAGGGTTCTTGCTTGATATGGTAAGTTTGGAGGATTTCTTTTCTTGTTTTGATTTTGTTGATGAGGAAGAATAGAAGAACCCGTTATTTATTTTGATTATATTCCGAAAATATTCGAAGAGGAACGAAAACAGTTTTTTTTCTCTTACATAAATTTGTGGTAAGGCATACTCAGATTATTAAGTAGAGCACATATAGACGCACGAAATTGCTTGCTTAAAGGAGGTAAGCTTCAAAATGGGTCACTATTGTTATAAGTGTAAAGGGACTATGCACTACTAAACTAATTGCTCATGAGGATTGTTCTGATGCTTTAAGGTGTACGTAAACTGATTTTAAGAGTTTAAAAATCTCCTAAAAATTTATATTATTTCATATAATAAAAATTTCCTATAATATAATAATACTAATAATAATAATTTTATATCAATAATTAAATAATTTTATGATTAATGTTTAATTCAAAATATTACACATAGCAATAATGCGCATCTAAATATTTCCGTCACTTTATTTGTAACAAAGTATAATAAACTAGAATTACCTAGTATGTATCCATTTAATTTTTTTAATCATTAATCAGTCTTATATATAATTAATTAAAAAGTACTTTCAAATCGTGTCTGGGATTATTTTATTACTTTAATATATAATTATAAATAGTAATATATACTGTAATATATAGTTATATATATTACAGTAATATAATCGTTATATATATATACTGTAATATATAGTTATATATAGTAATATATTGATAATTTCAATAGACTTGTATAATAATTCTAA
>JAPMOQ010059854.1:282302-305761 GCA_026543055.1 Argiope trifasciata
ATATTGTTTAATATTGTATGACATTGATCTATATTCGCAATATTGTTCAATATTGTATGACATTGATCTATATTCGCAATATTGTTTAATATTGTATGACATTGATCTATATTCACAATATTGTTTAATATTGTATGACATTGATCTATATTCGCAATATTGTTTAATATTGTAAAATATTGTTTAATATCATATAATATCGTGCAACAATGAACAATATTGTGCGACATACTGTGCTACCTGGTGAAGTTTCGCGTCACTTGGTATACTCAGAGAGCATATGTAATATGTATGATATTGTATTGTTCGATATATCAATTCAAATTTCGCTGAGTTGGTGAGGTCTGGCATCTTACATAAATCAACAATCGATAACCCAAGGCAGCACAGCCTGTTACTCAATAGTGTACAATATTGTTTGATACTAAACTATATTCCCTAATTTTAAGGTATCCTACTACGTTCGAAGGATATTTTGTTTTAAATTGGATTTTTGAAAACTAATTAAAAATATTGTTTTTAGATGTGTTGTCAATTATAATGCAAAATACCATAAATACAAGAAAAAATATTTAAAAATATAATATACTTTGAGAAATAGGAAAGTGTGTAGTAAATTTTAATGAAATTTAACGAAAATGATTAACATTCTACACAAAATGGTAATACAACAGTTATATTTTCCTTTGCCTACAAGTTATAGAATATTGAATGAATGAAATGAACGAAATCTAAGAAATATTTTGAGATGAAAAGAAGTTTTGAGTAAAAATATATGTATATATGCATTTTTTCCATATATCCACAACTAAATGTTTTTAAAAATACTTATAAAAAAGTATTTCACCAACAATAACACTTTTGGTCCATTTCGCTGTTCATAATATTTAAAACACACGCTGAAATCATTATGTAATTACCTCTATTAATTTGTGAGATATTATGTTAACGGTGGAGAATTTTTATGAAAATTAAAATTTCGAATAAACTGAAGACAAATTTTAGCTGAAAAATAAGTTTTCTTAAAATATCCCTCAGTGATAGACCATGCCTTCCTTTTTTCTAAAAAAAAAGGCTAAATTATTTTGCAAAGAGGAAAGTCTGAGCTACAAGCAATAAAAATAATTCACCAATGTGGTCACTAATCAGTGTTTTTACCGTAGTCGAATACCTTAAACAATATTGCGTATATTGGTCAACATCGTACAAGATTGTATAATATTTGTGTTATAGTAATAACTTGTTTATGACATGCAAGAATAGTATGATACCATCTTTAAGCATATCACAAAAGCTTCCTCGGTGACATTTTTGCTGAAGAAAACTGTCCCAATGACGCCTTCGATAGATAACACACATAAAAAATTGTCATTATTTAATATTTACCGTAGACATGAAAGATCTCATTATTTTTTTCAATTGTTATTTTTGTAGTTCAGATTTTATTCTTTCCAAAACAGTTTATCTTTTCTAGGAAAAGGAAGGCTTGTTCTATCATTCAAGGTCACACATTTTTTTTTTTGGCTAAAATTTGTCATTCAGTTCAATTTTCTCAAAACTTTAATTTTCATAAACACTCTGCACCGTTTTGTATAGAGAGTTAACCGTTTTGATTCAATTTCTTCAAAATTGACTACAAATTTCCCTATCTCTTAAAATATATGTTTTTAAATATTTTTGTTATATTTATAGCATTTTGTATTATAATTGACAATATATGTAAAAACAACAGTTTTTAATACTTTTTAAAAAATCCAATTTTTCACAAATTTTCCTTTGAACGTAGTCGGATACCTCAAACCGTCCAAATCAGGCAATGGGGATTGATTTGAATTTTGTAAGGGAGCAGGGTGGCATAAGTATTTTCATATTCACTTACAGATGCTATTTCTCTCTCATTGGTTGCAACAAATATCTACATTCACGTAATGAAGCCATCAAGTTTTGCAATCGTCGTTTACATCGTAATTTGGAATACGAATTGTCGGATTCGTAACTAACGTTTTCCGCGTAATTACACTATGATGCTATATTTAGGCACCTCGCATTTTACACATCGAAATACTTTTCATGATGTGTTCTATGCGATTTTTTCAAAAATAAGGCGCTTGCATACCTTGTGAAATCCCCTGTGTCTTTTTTTTTTTTTTGGTATTACGAATTTTAAACTGTCTTTCTAAAAAATCAGTGATAAACATTAAATAAAAAAGGATATAAATTTTATGCTTCGAGTTATTTAGGCAAATTAAAAAGTAAATTTTAATTCAGAAACATAAAACTCTTATCAAAATTAATGCTTGTGCATAAGAATATTTCTGAAAAACTAATGCTTAAATTGAAATCCTTAATCATATAAAATCAGATTTGTAACAAATGCATTTTTTACTGTATTTAAAAGTGACAGAAAATTAAAAACTATGTATTCTGAATTTTATTTAATTGAAAAAAGCAATTTCATTTAAATAAACAGTGCATAGAATATTTCAAAGATATTAACACAGTTATGCTCTAATATCATGGTGTAAAAATTTCATATATCTAATTAAATAATTAGCAACCTTACTCAATCGGACTGAATTTGGACATTGGCGAATTATTTCTGATGTTAGTGAATAATTTAAGACTGGAATATATGTTTTACTTGACTTTAATTTTTTTTTTGAAGGATATCTCTCTATTTATCTAATCGGATATTATTAAATAAATGTTGCATAGCTTTAGGAAATGCGCGTCTTCGAAGAAATTATACAGTAATGAAGAGTATATTTATAACTAATTTTTTTCAGAACTAAAATATCTTTAATTTCAATCTCCTGAGAAAAACCTGTAAATTTATCTTTTTTCCATTTCTAGATTTTTTTCAGGGAAAAAATCTACAAATGAAAAAAAAAATTAAGGGGGTAAAAAACTACAAATTATTTCTCATTTCGTAGAAAAAATATTTTGACACATCTAAATTAAGAAGCAATATGCTTTATTCGATAAGTATTTGCATTTGCAATTCAAATAATTGATGTATCTCTAGAAAATACATTTTTCTCTTACAGTAATATAAAACCTGCATCAATTTTGTATTGCTTAAATCCTGGTTTAGTTTAGTTATATGAACGTCCCCTTGTAAAGCAACACTAAGGTTATTGGGGACGTTTGGCCTGAGAAATTTAACGTGCAAGAGGCCCACTTACTCGATGGTACCGAGTCTCGAACCTGCAACCCTCCGGTTCCGAAGCCGAGACCTTACCACCAGGTCACCGCGTCCCTGGTATGATGGGAATGAACTCTTCCTAGTTTTGTGCACCACACCAGTTCGAGGACATTTAGCCTGACAGATTTAACGTGCAAGATATCCCTTACACGACTGTTCTTCGGTGGAATCGAGTCCTGAAACCTGAAACCCTCCGTTTCCGAAGTCGAGACCTTACAACTAGGCCACCGTGGCCTCACTTAAATGATGGAAAAGCTGCAATATCACGCAGATGAATTCTTATGGTATCTACTTAAAACCAATCACAACTATTTCTGCATGTATATAAATGGGAATAAAAGTTTCATACATTAGGAAAAATGTGTTCATATTTGTTTGTTAGATAATAACTTCCAGGCTTAGTTGAAATTTGAAAAATCAAATAGGTTATACCCATAACACACCTTTTTATTTTGTATCCATGAAAACTGTGAAAAAAATTCTATGCATTCACAATATCGAGCATTGTTTAAGAAGTATTTTTTGACTAGTGAATACACATTTATCTTTTTATTTCCATATATTTCATGACTTGAAGCTAGAAACTTTCAATTTCAGTTTTTGTTACTATATTTGAAACTAGCAATCAGATGTTTGTCTTATAATTAAAAGTTCATTATTTTGAGAGCATTTTATATTTGTTTTTACTTCATGTATCTTACAGAAGAAATAACAAATATTCAAATCAGAAATATAGCGTTGTGATCTTGATCGAATTAAATGAATTAATGAATGAATACGTATTTAACGAACACGAAGCACAATAATATTTTTTAGAAACTTCTGCTTATTATTTTTTGTTACTTTATTGAAACGGCGAAAATAAACAGTTGTAACGATAAAATCTTGTTTTTTTTAACATTTTCCCTTAACTTCAATTGTTTGGTGTTCGCAATGATAGAGTTTTAACTTTATTTTTAATACAACTTTTGCTCCATAAATTATTTATACGGTTATTATTGAAGAAAAAATACTTTTTATGTCACTTCAGTGTTTAATTATCAGGTAAATTATTAGGAGTTAGGAAAATAATTTAATAAAGTTTTTATTAGATACTTATAATGTCGATAATAATTAATTTAAGAATTAAGAGATCATAGAAAAATCAGTTTTGATAAATTATTGAAAAACATTTCGTAGCACTTTTTTAATTTCCTTTATAAATTTTATTATATTATTATTTATGCAAATATAAGCTCGGAGGCTTATAAATCCCTTGTTAGTGCACACAACTCATCCAATGTCTTTTTGAGTTAGCAATTCCCTTGTTTATTTCTAAACTAGTTAATATCGGCACGTTGCTGTCACTGAAAAAATATACTATTAAGTACAATAATTTGGAAATGTTTTGTTGAAATTGGATGAAAGGTACGACAGTATATAAAATATGAACAAACAAATATTCATTCCACAAATCTAATATATAGATTTGTTTCTTCTTTTAGAATTGTAAAGCTTGTTGTTCTTTCAGAATGGTCCTGAAAGAAAGTATTTATTGTGTCTCGCGATTCATTTAATATTCATTCAGAATTCTGCAATTGAATTTCAGAAAATGTGATTAAAATATTAATTAAATGATTAAACAAAGAAAACATATGTATACCATAACATCGTTTATATAGCTGAAACGTTAATTTTAGAAAATTAAGATGGTGCAAAATGAATTGTACTACAATATTTTTGGTGGTAGCTGCGAAAAACGATGAAATTTAATTAAAATTTAAAACCCCCAGTGTTAGTCACCCCGAAACTTTCTGGCATGATATGTAATCGAGTTGTTACCTCTAAGAATGATTTACCTGACCTTTGCGTAATATAGCTAGAAAATATTAACTTTTGACTTGGATTCAACGTTTATACAGAATCTATCGTCTCCTTGGCCAGTTATTTGGAGATGAACCCTTGGTAAATAAATGCGGCTGAGATCGGAATTTTTTTAAAAAATTTTAATGATAATTGTACTATTCCTATAACTATCCTGTAAACAATAAAACAAACTGTAAACAATAAAAAGACCAACAAAAAACAAACTGTAAACAATAAAAAGACCAACAAAAAACAAACTGTAAACAATAAAAAGACCAGCAAAAAACAAACTGTAAACAATAAAAAGACCAACAAAAACAAATTGTAAACAATAAAAAGACCAACAAAAAACAAACTGTAAACAATAAAAAGACCAACAAAAAACAAGCTGTAAACAATAAAAAGACCAACAAAAAACAAACTGTAAACAATAAAAAGACCAACAAAAAACAAACTGTAAACAATAAAAAGTCCAAGTTTTCTCGCAATCGGATGAACAGTTCAGAAAGGCATAAGAAACAAACAGAAAAACATTAAGTTTTATTTATATGGATAATGTCTTATTAATACAATATTTTATGATAAAAAAAGTCATACTATTTAAGTGTGTGGAGTTTCTTCAAAGTGTTTTTGAAACAAGATTTCATTCTGTAGTAAATAACAATGTTACTTTCCACATGAGGACTGCACTTCAGAATGCAGTCTTTATTAATTTAGTTTCAGCAATAAAATATTTATCTCCTTCAGAAATAAGCCGAAACCAGCATTTCTGAGACCCGAGAGGAAAATGTGGGTTGTCAGTCTGAGAAGCATATTTCTCGCATTCTGTCAGCTTTTCTCCCTCTCATTCCAGATTGCTGATGAGGCTTCCTCCGCATGAGCTGCGCTAAATAAGAATCGGAAAGACAGCTGCCACCCAGCTGCATCTACGGCTGAAGTGCTCTTTCACAGAAAAATAAAGCAAACTGGAAACGTCTTCTGAACTGCAAAAACACTGCATTTAATTCTGAGTTTGCTTTTTGAAGCTTTTTTAAGCTTAGGCATAATTTGGGAAAGATTTTTTTTTTACATTGTCAGTGTTTGGGGTGGTTGAATGAAATGAACCGTTTCAATACTTTTCGAAATTGGAAAAGTCACTGTGAACAGATGTTACCTAATTTTTTTTCATTCTATTTGGAGAGTCCACATGTCATTTGAAGTGTGTAATACGCATGAAAGGGATAATTTAGAAACAAATGTTTATGTAGAACTTGTTTTTCATACTTTCCTTTGACAAGTTACCAATAAAGCAGGCAGTGACATTTTGAGTAAGATCGAGTTAAAATTTTGATTTCCCAATCTAATGAAAATACTTGCCTACTCACATCTGAAGTTTCTAATTTAACTGCATTAAATTTTGACTATGACTTTAAGTATTTCTTTTTTTACTATTTCTACAAGTATAGGAAAAAATTCGCTCCTTTAATCCACCTTTTACCGATAATATTTAATATGCAGCCTTTACTTATAAACCCCTCATCTGTTTGTTTACGTATTTTTAATCTAAATTATAAATTTTCCGATAGAAAACTCATTTGAATTTTTTTTTTTAAATTATTATTGTAGTTACCAGAACCATTATCATGAAGAGTAATAAGTAATACATGATAGAATATAATATTTTAAAATCTAGAAATCCAGCGCTATCAAATGATTTCTACTAAAGATTTTACCAGGTTAATTTTTTTATATATATACAGTACTAGCTGGTACTTGGCGCGTTGCTGTCACAGAAGAGATAATCTTGGAAATCACGCTTGAAATTTGATATAGTTAGCTTGTTTCATTGAGAATGATAGGAAGAATGATATTTATTTTCTTATCGACATTGAATACATTCATTGAAATTGAATGCTATATGAAGAAGAAGTGTAAATAATATTTACTCTTTTGTTTTACTTTACTATTCAAAAGCTGTAGGGTAAGAAATATTTTTTTTCTCCATTTTCAGCAGAGTACATTTCTTGACTGGCCGACAGCATCCAGCATACAACTGGTTATGTGAAAAACAGGGTTTTTTTAGGTTCAGTTTACACGCTTGAAGTGATTGGCATTTTTAATGTGCATCGAGTGCTGTCTTGTCGTTCCTTATTTGATTATGAAGCTCGATTTGGCTAATTTCTAGATGTGCGTGGTTTGATCACTTAATAAAGGGACGAACGTTTGGAAGCATATTTTTTGTCGAAGTTATCAACACGATGCGCATTTGTATAATCGAAATATTGTTTGTAGATTCGCTTAATAATTAGCAAAAGCACTGATCGCACTGGAACATTTCTATTACATATAACTCCCTTTGAGTGGTATCGATAATAATTTTATTTTGTATGTGCTAGACCAATTATGAATAATGTATGCGGTTTACTGTAGACACAATATTGAGAGCGCTAAATGACATCATCTTGTGTAGAAGACTATTCATCAATGAGAAGAAACACATTAGCGCTTTCAGGAAATATTTTTGATTTCATTTCTCTCACATTGACTAAAATCAATCATAATAATTTTATTTTGTTTGATATATGTGTGACTAATTCCGATGGGATGTACTGTTTGACTCTTGTCAATTATCAATTTTAAAATATTACCTTCGTGGAAGTGCAAACAATTGGCTTTACCAAGTTTTACCGCAATAGATTGAACATTACAGCAGCGTATAGAAAACTAATAAACAAACTTTTATTTGTATATTATAGATTTGATAACTGTACTTTGTCTATAAGCTTCACTCAAGCACAAGTAATTAATTGACCAAGTTGCATAGAAATCGGTTGAATAATACCGTAGCTCAAGGTACGAAAAAACACAAATTCATTTTTACATAATATATATTTTATCTTTAAGGATTGTAACGCTTGGTGTTTTTTGAGAATTGTAAGGGAAGAAACTTTTTTTTGTATCTTTAGTTTGATATTCGCTCAGAATTATCAAGATTAATGTTAGAAAATATGATTAAAATATTATTTTTTTAAATTGATATATTTATGCCATAATGTTACAGAAAATATATTTAGGCCATAAAGTTGTTGATATAGTTATGTTAGCACTTTTTTAAAATTAAAATATTGTAAAAAATTTTGAACTCGGAACTTTGAAATATGAATTTCCCGAAAACACTGCAAAAAATGCTAAAATTTTGTTAAATTTTTAACTGAATTTTCAATTTTGTAGAAGTGGTTCCCTTAAAAGTTTCTCTCTTATTCTCTAATAAGGTTGCTACCTCAAAGAAGACTTATATAGCATTTACGCACAATAGCTACGAAATATTAACTTGTATCTTGAATTTAATATCTTTACTGAATATGTAGTATGTCCTTAGCGAGTTTTGACAATAATCTTTGTTTAATAGAGGTAAATAGTTCTGAAAATATTTTTTATACATTAAATAATTGTATTATGCCTCTAACTATACCATAAGTTGAAGTAATAAGTATTGAAATTTTTATCGCAATCGGATGAGCGATACGGCAGTGCATAAGAGACAAACAAACATTTATTCATTTATATAGATGCTATCAATGTTTTTAAAATCAATTTTTAACTTCTTCAATCATTTTAAAAGCATTAAAATCCTTTTTTGACTATTCGCATGGATAATATAAGATATTATGAAATTTCCTCATTATTTTTATGATTTATAGGTAACTTTATTTATACTTTAAATATAATAATTTAGAAATTAATAGTCATAGCTATATTTTTTATGCTGTAAATTTGGTGCAGAACTCTTCTTTGATCAAAATATTCTTGACTCAGATATTTTATGACTTTACTACTCTAAATTTATAAACCTACAAATTTATTTTTTGGAAAAACATATTTTTTGTCAAAATCATGAAAACAGACAAAGGATATTTCTTTAAAAATTGAATATATGCGGATAATATAAATAAAAATGGATATGAGCTTTAAGTAAATAAATAAAATTAACATCTAAAACCAGGAAATATTTTTTTAAATTTTTATTTAAATCAATACTTACAAAATTTGATGGATTCTTTCAACATTTAATGTATAAACTTAAGACTTTTTGTACAAAAATTATTTTAATAGCTATCTAGGTTTTATTGTTACCGTATTCTTGGCTTGAAGAAGTGGGATAAACAAACCAAATGACTTCATTCAAAATTAGTTAGCTATCAGTACAGTACCACTTCAAAAAGTTTCTGAACTATCATATTCAGTGACAAATCGATAGACGTAATTCAAAAATTTTGGTTAATTTACTCAAAGAGATCAAAAACATTAAATTTTATTAAAATTTCGAGTTCGCATGTTTTAATGGTTGCACTATTTTATCATTGTATATGAGTAACTAAAAAAGACCGGTTTTGTAATAAATAGATTTGATTTTTCTTTGGAATAATTAAAGAAATAAATTTCTTCCCCTAAACCAGTGATGGGGAAACTACGGCCCACGAGCCAAGTCCTGCCCGCGGAAAGGTTTAATCCGGCCCTTTTAAGTGTGCCGTCGTGAGAATGTTTGAACGCATTCTTACTTCGTAATGTGACGACCCGCATAAAAACTACCTGCGGCGATGTTCAAAACACAATAGTATTCTGGACAAATCCATCCGACCCATTTTCTTCTTGATAAGGACATTTATAATCAATTTGACGTCTTAGAAAACGAAACGTGGCTTTCTGATTTCGCTTTTTTCACATACCTCCTCGTACACATGAATCAACTTAATCTCAAATTGCAAGGGGAAAATCAGTTTCTTTACGATATTTGGCAATACCTGAAGAGTTTCAAATTACAGTTATTATTATTTGCTAATCAGGTCTCTAAATCTGATTTTTCTCATTTTCCAAGAATAAAATCTTCAAAATTCACTATATCAAACAATAAGATTAAAAAATACGAAATTAATTTCAGAAAACTACCTTCAGAATTTGAAAAGAAGATTTCAGGACTTTAGAAAAATGGAACCAGAGTTTAGTATTTTTGCGACCCCATACAATGTTAATTACGAAGAAGTTGATGCAAAATTTCAACTTGAGTTAATAAAACTGAACTGTAATACTCTCCTGAAACAAACTTTTCATACAGTACCATTACTAGAATTTTATAAAAATTTAAGTCCAGATAATTTCCCAAATCTAATTACTCATGCAATGAAGATAATGACAATGTTCGGCTCATTTTATATATGCGAACAAATCTTTTCAACAATGAAGCTTAGGAAAACTTCTTTAAGAAACAGAATTACAGATGAGCACCTTTCATCAGTTTTAAGAATTTCTGCTTCGCAAATGGAATCGGACTATGATGAAATTTTGATAAAACAGTCTCAATTTCATTTTTCTCATGCACCATCAACCAGTAATGACACCAGAAAATAAAGTGATAATACTTCACATCAAGAACTACACTAAATTCATTTTATATTTCGTGCTTATAATTTTCTTACTTTTTGCTTTTTTACTATTAAAATAATAAGTGTATGTAATAATATATGTGTATGTTTATAGAACACATAAATTTTTAACGATTAAGCATTATTCTTTGGCCCGCTACGATCGTCTAGTTATTACAAATGGCCCGTCTTAAAAAAAGTTTCCCCACCACTGCCCTAAACATATTAGCAACCGGTCTCATGAACTGGAAATACTGACCGTATAGCTTGTTTGCATTATGAAAGCAGCCTGTTGGATCGAATATTCTTACTTTACATTTAAATCTAGAAAAGAGAAAGAATTGCGGAATATAATCATATGATTACAATGAATAACGTAAAAAGCGTGCACTATTTTTCATTTCAGCTGATTGCATGATATTAATCAATGAAATCGTTTTTCTTAATTTGTTTTAGGTGTATAAATAATTCAAAAAAGTTATTCCGTCATCCTTTTATTTATTTATTTTTACATTAGTTGCTTGGGGAAACGAAATAAATGCGATATTATTCACTAGCATATGCGATAATAGTATTGAAATAATCATTAAAAAAGGAAAGTCAATCTATAAACATATGTTTTTGTATGAAATCATTGTTGTTTGAGAATTAAATCTGACAAAATGAATGGAGCTGTAATTGCAGGGTAAGGCAGAATTTTTTTACAAATTTTTAGTTCTGTTTTAGATTTAAGGCAGATTCAGATTATAGACTACAAGAGAATTGCAAAACTTGACGTATGTAGCTTTCTTAAAAACAACTTTCTATATTTGAAGATACAAAATTATAGCTACTGTTATTTTAAGAACATACACAATGTTTTGTTAAAATTGGCGAATTTGAATTCTTATAGCAGAAACTTTTGTTTCAACTCCTCAATTCACTTTTGAAAATTTATCCCATAAAGAAAAATTTCCTTCTTTCCTCCAGTTAAACTCTGCTGGATATAAAACAACTCTCTCCAAAAGAAAATAAATTTCTTACTCAAAGTTACTTGAAGTATGAATTGTTTCGAAATAAATTCAAGCTCTTTGAGGAAAGAAATTTCTTCAAAATCTGAATATATTCAGACGCAAAAATTTGCTTTCGCACTTTAAATATTTGAAGTACTTTTTCAAGCTTGAAGCTTTGATTCTTCTGTTTTGCTTGATATGCTAAGAACTAATATAGTCTCTAGAATACAATTCGTTAAGAAATGCAATTCCGTTTTTGAAAAAAAATGATTATTTATTTTTGCTGTATACTTGTCATATGAAATGTATTGTTTAAATAACTATGTCGTTTTATGGTAGTAAAAAAACTGAATGTAAATTTTGCACACATGTGAAAAGTTTCGAGATTGGATTGGAATCATGGGTTCAAAATCTTTTTTTACAATATGGGAAATTATTAGAATTTGCACTAAAGTAGTGTACTAAATTTAATGAATGCAACTTTGTTTGCTTATGAATTATTTAGCTCAGAGTTAGACCAAATGATATAAATGCTAACTAATATTTCTTTGTCTTTCTTTGATTTAGAATAAACTAAATACACTGGATTTAATGAAATGGTGCTATTTCTATTTGCACATACGGTATGTAAAAATTTTTTTAAAAATTAAAAATCTTCACAACCATATAAACTTTTAAATAAATGTCTTAAATGAATGCTGAAATAGTTTCCTAATATTTACCACAATTTAACCCATATTAACTTAATTCTAGAACATTCTCTTATTTTCTAATCCCATTCCAATTTATCTATGTAATTAATTCAACAAAAGCTTCGTAAAAATTACTGAACCAACCAAAAGTTTTACTTTCTCACCCTCCGAGTTAGGCAGCAAAATACCGCTGACTTAACAGAATTCATTTCAAAAGATCCCTCTGTTTCCCTTTCCTGCTGGCGAAAATCCCTTTCTCTAAATGTAACTGTATTATCACTGTAAAAATATATTTTCCCTGTCAGTATCAGTTATGTAAGACCAGGGATAAAATGTTCAAGAGTTTTCCCTCATTCCTTCCTTTGTCGTGTGTGTGATCGTGCTGAACAGAAACACGCTTATTCTCCATATTAAGATGAAAATACGTCAAAGAAAAAATCTCTTCACTGTATTCGAAACATATTTTGTTTTTTTCCAAAACTATTTAAAACTTTCTTCAAATTGAAATTATTTTGCGTGCTTGTTTCACACTCCAGGTGTGCAGGCTTATTAGCATCAAATTGAGATAATCTAGGTCTCAAAATTATGATGATATTGTGTTTGCAATAGAAAATATACGAATAGTAATAAAATTCTGTAGAAGAATCATAAAGGAAATAGTTAACTATTTCCATTCGAAGCCAGCAAATTACATATCTGTATATTTTCTGTAGGTTAGGAAAGGCTCTAAATACTTGTTCCTAAAAGACTTTTTTAAATTTTTTTGAAGGCAGATTTCACTGTTTTTCTCATTCTAAAATGAAAACCGGGATAATTTACCGTATCTGAAGTAATTGTGTTTTTTTTTTTACTTTAAGTGTTGAGAGTACTAAACATTTCACTTCTTATTTTTAAATATTTTTTTTTCCTTTAATATTTAATACTTTTATATAATATATAATATTTTTTTCCTTAAAATCCTTTTTCAAATCGATGACACAACGAAACAATATTTTTAGCTAAAGATAAATTAAAATTAAAATAATATTTGGAATTAATTAGTGATTAATAAATAACATTTTAATGGAATTATCAATTCTCCTGTAAAATTTTTCCTCAGTTTAAAAAAAAATCTGTAATTTTTATAGTACTTAACGAAGTTTGCAAAGTTGGTAATTTCCCAATGTTATTTCGTCAATGCCTTTTTTAACATATAAAAAATGCCTTTTATTTAAATTGCTGTATCTCCAAAGAACGCAACTCCATTGTTTGTAATTTTTTATGTTGTTAGATCAAAAAATAGTTGAATAAATCGATGCAAAATTTTCTAATGGATTACAGTATACCATGTATTTGAAAATAAAATAGTGGCGTAGATCAATAAGAAAAATCCAGCTATTTTGTAAAAAAAAATTTAAATCCTCTTGGTCGATTGAAAAGTAAGAATAAATATTTGGAGTTATCATTTATTTGAAAATGAAAACGTTTATTTTTTTACTAAGCCTCAATGACAAATATTTATTCTCTTACAACAAATTCCTCCAGTGTTATTCAAAACTGTTTATTTTTTAAATTAGTATTTATTATGTGGAAACAATTTTTTTAGAAATATTTAAGCTGCTTTGAAGAAATATAAAAAAGAGTTTGTTAGCATGCTTCTTTTTATTAATCAATTTGTGAAAGTTTCCCTTTTAAAGCTTATAATTAGTATTTATTATCAAAATTTTTATTTCCCGCAAATCGTAGAGATTATGAAATAAAAATTGAAAGTAATCGTAAGAATGATGTCATTTTAAAGCCCTCCTTTGCTTTAATTTTTTCAGAAAAGTAAAGGCGTCAATTTTCTTTTGTTGTAAAGGCGAAGAATAAGCTTATTAAAGACCTTTTTATTCTCCTCAATGTAAAAACCTAAAACTAAATTAAAACTCATCCGAAAAGGAATTTCCGAGTAGACTTGAGGCGCCAAGTTTTTTAATGAGTTTTTGTCTAATCATCACCTACAAAAAAAAGTAGAAGAAAAGAAAGAAATTAGGAAACGAAAACGAAGTTCGTAAAATTTTATTTCAGTCTTTTGTGAATAAACTGCTATTTTTCTACATTTCATTAAAAAGTTTCTAAAAGCCTAATTATTGGGCAAAAATTGCTTTTACATTCTTCTTAAAATACCTTTATATGTTTGATTTTAAAAGTATGGCAAATATGAATTAGCTACCATATCTTGTCTAATAATAACCCCTCGCTTCAAGTAAATTATACTATTGATTTAAAAGTATGGCAAATAGGGCTTAGCCATCATATCTTGTATAATAATAATCCCTCGCGTCAAGTAAATTATTTTATATCTTTGATTTAAAAGAATGGCAAATATGGTTTAGCAGTCAAATCTTGTCTAATAATAATCCCTCGTTTCAATTAAATTGTTTTATATCTTTGATTAAAAGTATGACAAATATGGCTTAGCAATCAGATCTTGTTTAATAATAATCCCTCGCTTCAAGTAAATTATTTTATATCTTTGATTTAAAAATATGCCACGTATGGCTTAACAGTCAGATCTGTCATAATGCTCAAGATCACCTTATTTTTTGATTAGATCCTTTGTTCAAAGAAATGCAATATTTATATAAGTTTCGATGATTAGAACAGCACACTGCTCTGTTTGAAAACTGACTGACATTAATCAATTCTGTCACTAAACATTGACGATAAGGTTAATTCATTATATATTTGTCTTTTGATTGCTATATTGAATTAATATTTTTTGTTTGGTCTCCTAACAAATTATGCCATTAATCTAATCGTTCTCAATTTTTTTGAGAATAAGAGTGGATGTTTCGCAACCAGTACCTGATCTTTCTTACTCTTTTCATTTCTGTAGAAGCATAAGGATACATTTTCAAAAACAATAGAAGAAAAGAACTAATATCTGTTGTTAGTAAGTAAAATTTAAGATTCGTTATATTCTTGTAAAATTCGGAAAACTTAATGAAGTGTTTTTGAATGCTAAGAAGTAAGAAGATTAGAACAATGCGGTAGCTAAACTTACCACAACTTGATAAACTAATGCATTCAAGCATTTTTTTTAAATTAGGATACAAAGTTACCTGTATCAGTGTTTAATGATTTCCTAAGATAAATGGTGATCGAAGAGAAAAGCGAAAAGGTAATCTGCCCTTATAGTTGCATAAATATGCGATGTAATGAAAATGTTAAAGATAATATGTAATGTAAAAGATAAAGAAGTCATTTCATTACGATGAAGAAGCTGAAGAAGTCATTACATGCCATTACTATATAATGTAAAATATGAAGAAGTCATTGCAGTCAATATAGCACAAGTTGTTACAAAATATTGTGTGACATTGCTTTAATCTTAATTCAAAGTAATATATAATATTTTTAAGGTGTACGTACACACTATAAGATTTTTTAAAAATTGTAACTTTAAAAATCCAATTTTTTCACAGTAAGTCATTAATATATATTTAAACTTATTTCAGTGAGAAAAAAACATATTAAACTGATTCTAAATAAATTATTTAATACTTAATGAGATAATTGATATAATTAATTGAAGCATGATAGCTTAAATTCTAATTTGTGCAAACACACAAATCTGGGTGTAAATGATGCCTCATATGAGTCTTCATGTTGTCTGCCTCCATCAAGTTATAAAAATAAAAAGCTTCTTAAATATTTTTTTCATTAATGATGAATAGAAAAAGCGATATTTTTTTAATTTTAATTTTTAAATAGCTATTAAAAATTTATTTCTACAAATATAACTTTGATTAAGGCCCAAAACATTCACTGTTTCATACAATTACAATTTTCTGGATATTGTCACTTCAACTTATGAGCAGATGCTTCGATGAATGTATCATCTTCATAAGGACTCTTTTCATTACCTCACTGCAAACAAGGGTATTCCAAATGATAAAAAATGCATTTATAATTCATTAAAAAAGTTCGGAGAAATGAAAATATTCTAATATTTACTTTTTGAAATTTATTCTGAATGATCAATTTGGAAAAAGTTAATGCAGCCGCGCCCTGACATAGAAACAGGGCGTTTTCCTGTGATCTGGGACAGGTTCGGGCATGGTTGTTCTATGCATGTTCTATCTGTGAGTAGTGTGATTGTTTCCTCCTGTAAAAAGAGGTTGTGCAAGTGAATGTGAAAAAGCTAAATCGTACTATTGGCCCTAGATGGCGCAACTGAAAAGAAAAGACAAACTTTGACTTAATTCACTAACTTAATCAGGTTTGTGTATGACAAGCACCAACTGGAAATATAACAACTTTTTTAATGCACCTATTCAGGTTAATTTCAGAAAAATAAGTTTTCTTTCCTTAATTTTTTTATTATTTAATAATTATTTTGTTATAATATCTTTCATAATTCAATCTATGTTGCTCTGTGCATACATATATTTTTTATTCCCCTCTTCCTGCCTATTTATTCTATATATTTTTGAAGAAATAACGAAATTTTTATTAGCAGAGAACTGAAGTTAAAGTTATAATCAGTATTAAACATGAAAGAACCTTTCATATTTGCCAAACATACTCAAATAACAGAAATACTTTCTTTCATGAAAATCTTGAAAACTCAAAGAATTGTAGATTTTTGTAGATGATATTTTCTCTCTTGGGAATAATTCCATCCTGAAGATTATCATTGTTCGCTTTTGAATGTAACCAAAACCAGTTAACATAACAGACGATGTGGATAACGACTCGTGAAGATTCTAAGAAAGATTCTTCCAAGTAATTTTAACTGCAACCTTTCTGCAAATGTATCTTATTCTGTTAACAGCGTTATATCTATCCATTTCATGAAAATAACCATTTCAACTAACATAACGTCTGTTGAGAAAGTTATTATTATTATTGATAAGTAGAGCTGATGTTTTTATTATTTAGGGAACGATTAATCAACAAAATTTTAAAATGTTTGTAAAATCACCAGATTATTTTATAGCTTTTAAAAAATAAAATTTTAACACTTCCTGCTTTTTACCTTTGACGATACAGCTGTAATTAGTCAATCTTAACGTGCTGAATTACTGCTTCCCATGATAAAATTCATTCTTTAATAAAAATAATTGTCCCTACTATTGGTAAAAATTATTCATTTTTACATTGATATTAAAATCAATAGTGAAAAATGGTAATGTCCTGTCATTTGAATAGAAGAAGAAAAGAATAAAAATATACATTCCATTATCACCGAACTGAGCAAAAAAACACAATTTATATCTTCTAAAATACATAAAAAATTTGATTAATTTAATTTTTTGTTATTTTACTTGTAGCAGGTGATTATTTATATTTATATCAATTTATGTAATTTATTCTAAATAATATTTTTTGTTCTTGCATTTGGAAGATATGCGTGAACATGTTTTATAAAAAAATGTAACTTTAATCTGTTGACTTATGGCGGAAATACTATCTTCAATATCCTATGAATAATAGAAAGGTTGAAATGAAATAAATTTAATGACCAATAATCTTACTCATTCATACAGCATATTTTCGAAGAAATTTAGTTTTTTGAACTTTTATTCAACTTTAATCAATAAGCTGGAACTCAGCCAAAGAAATGACATGGTTCTGGAATTTTATAAAAATATCATCCTATATTGCGTTTGAAAAGAAATTTATTTAAAAATAAAAAAGCGTATCAAATATTCCAACAATAAATCTCTACATATAGTAGCATAATTTGACTCTTGTATTTTTCTTGTAGCTGTAGAATTCTGTTATTACCCACCTCATTCCCATTCCATTGGAATTCAGAGAAAAAAATTCTATTCTTCCACAACAAAAGTTGGCAAATACAGGAAAAAAAGTCTGACTAGCAGCAGTTTCTCTACTGAGTTGCTTCAATATTGCTGGATATTGAAAAGAATATTTACGATTTTTGGCTCGATATTTATGTCACACGAATTATGGAACACGCCCATCTTACAAAGAAGAGAATATCTCTAACTAAAAATATTCTATGATATTTTATTTGCCAAATTATTATGATGAAGCCTTTTTTTATCTGAGAAAAATTATTTCTTTTAAATATAAGGAACATCAGATGAAAAAAAAAAACAGCGATCAAAACAGTTGGATGTGAGATGGTATTCAAGCAACTGCTGGTCTTTGTCAATTCTTTTGTATGTATACTTTAATGTATTAATTTTTTATGACTTTTATTTTGTTATGAAAAAAATTTAAAACATTTATGAGCAACCAGATTCCACTCAAAAAACTTTTGAAATTTAGTATTAATTCACAATAAATATGTAAGTTCATAAATATGTGATCATAATATCTAGCAAATGATAATTCATATATAATAACATAGCAAATAATAATTCATAAATTTTACAGCAAAGATTTAATATGTCCGAATGAAAAATGAGATTGCAGGCTTTTCTAATATCTTTACATCTGTTTAATAAAATTTTTAACTTTCGTATAAATTATTGTTGACAATGATTTGTACAATCCGAAAATGTAATGATATACAATATATGCAGATGCTAAATTAGGGTTCACACGATGCTAACTATTGCGTGCAATAGAAGGCAACTCCTACACCCGGAAAGTCATGTGACCACAACGGGACAGTGGGAAATATTAGTCCTGTCAAGACAAACGTTGGCCATTGTTCCAACGACATTGTCTCAACTTTTCATACGAGCACAATACAGGGACAACAGCACAGAGGTAACGATTGCGAGCAATAGTTGATATCGTGTGAATCCAACTTAATAATATGTGCAATCTATGTATATTGTAATGGTATACAACATCTGCAAATATATTTTATCGTGTATGTAAAAGTAAATGCAAACCTTCATAACCTATTACTTTCACATCAACAATCAATATTTTTATTAAATGGACTTTTATATTCCAAAGTGCAATCTATATATATTGTAATAATATACAACATCTGAGAATGTATTTTATCGTGATGTAAAAGTAAATGCAAATCTTCATTATAAATTACTTTCACATCAGCAATCAATATTTTTACAAAATGAACCTCTATATTCCAAAGGAAAGCTGTTATATTTTAGATATCGTCTAGAATCTTAAACAATTAATTAAATGTCATGACGAAATGAAGTAATGTGCTTGCTTGAAGATTACTACAAATGGTCCACTTGAGATATGGCCGAATATAGCTCAAAAAGACAACATAAAAAGCGACAATGTTTTTAAATAGGGGAGAGTTTTGAAAAAATGAAATATTTCCTTTCAATTAAAAAAAAACGACGTCCTTATTTATCGAAATTGCTAACTGTAGGAATGAGAAATACATTTGATTTGGTAGTGGAGAAGTGTATCTCAATACTAATCTCTGTATAATACTCAGGAATAGTTTATTCACATTGCCTCAGATTTCTTTAAGTTGATTGATAGTTTATTTCAAACATGAAGGGAATTTAGTTCTAAAAATAATTTTAATTCTTGAAATATAAGTTTCATTTGACAAGGCGACTTCCTGACTTGAATACATTATATTAATAATTAGTCATTTACTTAAAAAAATGGCATTTCCATTTAATATTACAAGTGTCACTGAAATGATATCTTGTTACATTTTTCAAGAAGATATTATTAAGTCTATGGGAGTAAATAAATATATCATATTGCCTTTCAGAGAATAATCCATGACGCTCTTGTAGACTAAAATAATTTTATTTGAAGAAATAATTTTAGTTTTATTTCAAGATTGAAGTTAAGAGATTTGAATAATTATAATAATTTTTGACAATTCTCTCGTTCTATTTAAATTTTCATCATTCAAATTCGATAATCACTTGTTATATTTAATATAAATTATCTTTAAATTACTCGATGTGAGCTATGAACTTTTTTATTATTATTTAAGAACAATAAAGTCGTGTGTAAATTGATTTGGTAAACAGCGTCTTCTCAGTTCCGGTAGTTAGAGATTATTTTATTTTACTGCAACATGAACATGATAATATACATAGCAGACAATACTCTAAGCATAAATAAAAAAATCATGTAAGCTTTGTGTTTAAAAATATATCTACTGTTAACTGTAACTGCAATAATTCAAGAAGAAAAAATGACACTTCTCAAATTCAGATTGTTTAATTTGCTTATTCTTACTTGTTTTAGGTCTTGTCCTTTACTTCTTAAGCCTACAAAATAAGCCAAGATGTTGACCAAACAAATTAAAAAATTTTTAGTATCTCGCTTTCAGACCCCAACAACGGCATTCAAGCCGCTTAATATTATTGCTGGTGTCTTTTAATTGTAGCTTCTATTTCACTATGCATGCTATGGTTTAGTTGATTTCTGTACTATAATGCTTTAGATCATTCTTGGAAAGACTTGCAGAATTATTTAGTTGATGTATTTTTACTTCATGGGTTGCTTTCGCCTACTTTAATTTGTTTTAAAATATTACTGAAAAACTTATTCTTAGATTACTGCAGACTAATATACTTTCTGTCTGTTTAATATAGTTGTTTGTAATATAGTTAGTATATAGTGTGAAATATAGTTAAAATGGTGTTGAATATAATTGTTTGTTGTTAAATATAGTATAGTTTTATATACGACTGGTTGTTGAGTAATATTTTTTTTTATTCATTTATATACATTTATTAAAATTTAATTTGTAACTTTTCTTTCATTCTCTTTTTTACATCATGCATTCGGTATGAACACGCATTGATATTTTACATGTCTTTTTGATTTAAAAATTATCTGAAAAGCTGCTTGGTAAAGTTTTTTAAATCACTTTGTTTTTACGAAAACCTGAATTTCAGATTTTTTTTTTTCAAAATATTATCTTTCCGGAATTATTTTTCCAATTCTTCTATAATAGAAATAATAAAATAACTCATTGGATAAATCTGAAATCATATTGACTCTTTTCTGGAATTATATTGACTCTTTTTATGAAATCCTATTGACTCTTTTCTAGAATTATATTGACTCTTTTCTGGAATTATATTGACTCTTTTTATGAAATCCTATTGACTCTTTTCTAGAATTATATTGACTCTTTTTATGAAATCCTATTGACTCTTTTCTGAAACCCTATTAATTCGTTTTCTAAAATCATATTGACGGAATTTTTTTAAAATTTGAAACTCAGATGTTTTTTAATGAATTCGAACTTTGATCTGAAAATTTGTTGATTTCATTTTTATTTTTAATGCCTAGACGCATAATTTTTATAAAGGACTCTGACGATTATACTTCGAAAGAAATATAAGTGGCCAGATATCAAATTTATGTTGATTTCAAGTAAATTGTCTGGAATAAATTTTGTATTTTAGAACAATAAAAACTAGTTTTTTATATTTGTCTCTTTCTTTAAATTAGAATTAATTTTACGATGAAGCTATAGCTAACTTGAACAACATACTGCATTACGTTGCCAGTGTAATTAGAGGTACTAAGCATTTTACTTTTCTTTTGAATATTTATTACAATAAAAAAACTAATGAATGAATAAAGTGTTAATCAGGTTATTTTTAATGTTTCAAAATTGATTGGTTAAATTTAGGTACATCTTATTTATTCTCTATACATCACTTTTGATGATTTTTGCAAACTTTAATCCTTTAGATTTCCTACGGCGCTAGATGACCGAAAATCTGATCCGTTGAATATTTTTTACTGCAGTGCCAACTGTTCCGTCACAGCATTATCTGAGAAACAAAGAAATTGAAAGGGCATAAGAGACAGAGCACAAGAGACCATTTTGATAGCATTTATTTACACAACATCAATAGGGGTGGAATGTTCGCATCACGTGACGCCGTGCAAAAATATTCGGGAACAGCGTTGTTGTTGAAGCAATAGTCGTGTGAAGAGCTACTGCCGATTTCAGCTCGTGACTTTCAATAATAAAGATGAAATGAAACATAAATCCAATTCATGACGTTTTCTGAAATCGGGAACTGAAAAAGAGAGAGAGAAAAAAAAATTAAGCATACATTACAGAAAAATATAAGTTTCCATATAATTATATTGAAGCCATACGAATGACTCTTCGTCCGAAATTAGGAAAAATTACTAATTGACCGGACCATCGCAACAGCAACACTGGCGCCAACTCTGGTTGAATACTAAAGGACATCACCCGTTACAGTAAAACTCGTCCCGGCATCGATGGGAGAAGGCAGATTCCCCATCTATTTTTGTACCCACCAGGTTGGCGAGATCTAATGACCATGCAGGAAGCATCTCATCTTCAATTACGAGGTACTTTCCCGGGGGTTATAATTATATGGACAGTCAAGTTTTTCTTTAAGCTCTTAGCTGATCCTTAAACAAATTTTCACACTGAGTTCAATACATTTTTTATATATTTTTTACAGTATATTTATGAGTTTGACTTGAAATTATAATGAATAAAGTTTGTGAATAAAGAGTTTGATTTTAACTTGTTTTTAACTTTAAATTTTTTTTTGTCATCTGAATTCAAAGATAGATTTGGAAACTTAATAGCGTAACATATGTTTGTGGTATAATATTTTGGAAAAGTTTGGAAAATATATCCAACGTTTTTTTAAATTATATTCTGAAACTTTTAGTATTTCTGGTATGGAATATAAATTAGAAATTAATAAAAAATTAAAATGTGTCGCCGCTCACAGTAAGTGTCCTTTATTATGTTAAAATTTCTATCGTGTATGAATTTCAATAGAAATTTATGAATGTTCAATATTTCAATATGAAAGAAATTATTTTCTTTTCATAATCTCTTATGAAACCATCAGTGCAGTTTACATCAAAAACGTCGAAGACAGACAAAAAATCATTTTGGAAAAACATCTTCTTTTGAATCATTTAACATGCTGCGCTCTAAATTTTCTAGCAAATTAGTTTATGAGATATTGATTTAAATGAATCTTCCTGATATGATAAAATCTGAGCAAAGAAGAAAATTGTATCGCCTTTTTTATATGAATCAATAAAACAAATGTAGATCAAAGATTTTTAAATGAGACAAGTACTACACCATTTGCATCTAGACACGTTGATAATTTCACTGAATTGGGAAAAATAACTTGATAACTCGAATGAGAATTTCAACTTAGTTAAGTTCTAGTTTTTCTCTCTTTTCGAAGTGCTAGAAAGGGACAATTCTTTTAAACAAATGAGGCAATTTTCCGTCAGTTGGTTGCAGCGGGAAATCGTCAAATAACGCAGAATTCCGCCAAATCTCCTATATTTGGCTCGCGTTTGGTTCACAATGACTCCCAGTTAACAAATCGTCAAATAATGCAGAATTCCGCCAAATCTTTTACAGTTGGTTCACAATGGCGACATTTACTCTCGGATA
>JAPMOQ010059854.1:315761-333980 GCA_026543055.1 Argiope trifasciata
AAAATTATTTGCAAATATAATATATTTTGAGAAATAGGAAAATTTGAAGTTAATTCTTGTAAAATTTAACTAAAATGATCAACACTCTACATAAAATGGTAATGCATTTCTCCCATTTTACTTTGTACACAAGTTGTAGAATATAATGGTGAATGAAATGAAACAAAATCCGACAAAGATTTTGAGATGCAAAAACGCTACGCGTACAAATATACATATGTATGCATTTTTTCCATATATTCACACATTAATTTTTCTAAAAACGCTTATAAATGAAAAAAATATTTCACAAACAATAAAAATTTCGGTTTATTTTATTGTCCGTATTATTTAAAAAACGAGCTGAAATTTTTATGTAAATATCTCTGTTCCTTTTTGAAATAATATGTTAATGGTGTGAAATTTTTTTAAAAAATAAAATTTTGAGAAAATGGAAGTTAAAGACATATTTTAACTGAAAAATATATGAAATCGGATCATAGGTCAGGTGGGGTCCTTCCTCTTCCTTGAAAAGATAAACTGTTTGCAAAGAAAAAAGTCTGAATTGCAAGAAATATCAATAAAAAAATTCACCAATGTGGTCGATAATTAGTGTTTTTAACGTAGTCGGATACCTTAATTGATGACTATTTGGAAAAAAAAAACGGTATTAACACCGAGTGTAATCCGTTACAAGTTTAAAAGTATTGAACATGAATTGAAAAAAGTATTGAACAAGTATTTGAACATGAGTGGATGAATTAAAAAATATTTTAATTAGCGAATGAAAATTTGAAAAAGAAATATAACTATATATAATGGAGAGTTTGAACTAATTGTAAGAAATGAAAGAACAATAGCACATTTAAATAAACTATTGAAGCAGAAACGAATAGTATTATCGAGTTTAGTACATCATATAATAGAAACGCGTTTAAATAAGCGGATATCGAATTCTACAGCCTATTTCACCAAGTAAACAGCATATTTCACGAATTAATAGGATTTTCCTTCTAAATAACTAACTATTAATGCCGTTTGTCTTTTCCTTACAACCCTTATACCGCTTCTACACCCTTTTGTGTAATTGGTTTCCAGACAAGCAAACCTGCGCTATTGATAGCGAATGTTGATGACGTAAAACGAATTAGCATTCAGGTTTCTATCTATGCGGGATTAATCTATGATCTCAATGAGATCCGCCGCATAAAAGGGGACTCTCTCCGCCGGGAGTGCAAATTGGACTCGGGTCGTTTAACGCCCCTCGATCGACTCTGGAGGCGGTTTTCGGATTCTTGTCCTCCAGACTTCTTTAATTGCTAGCCCTGTCTTTAATGATAATAGAAGTTCGGGAAAGGTCTGAAAATACAAGCTCATTTGCTCTCGAATGAAAGAAGAATGTTGTAATAAGGTTACATTTCTTGTGTCCTTTCCTTAAGCGTTTCTCAAAATGTCATGATTTTCCGAAAAGATTACAGCTTGTCTATTTTGTTATAAATAAATGAAATGATAAAAATGGGGTCCGTTACTATGTGTTTGGCGATGAAAAGAAGATAAATGATGTTGGCAGCTGAGTTCGGTGTTCGGTTTTTATAGAATGCCCTACTTTTCAATTTAAATGGTAATTTTAAGACCTAAGGCTTACTTTTAAGGCTTATTACTATTCATAAACAGACCTATTTCGAGTAACCTAAATAATTTAAGTAATTATTTTAAATTAGTAAACATAAATATTTATTTTGTAATTGAATTAATTCAATTATTAACTAAATTTAACGAAATAAGCTTAAATTTAATTTATTTCTACTCAAGGATATTTATGCATGTTTTGAAATGTTTTTGATGAAACACAGTTAAATTCATTGTATATAGACCGCAAATCATTTGGATAAGGGCTATACTTAAATATTCAATTGCAGTTCGTAAATTGCTAGAATTTTAGAAACTCGTCAGTTATATCCATTCTAATAATGTGGTTCGAATGAAAATCAGTTCATTGGAACAAAACTACTGCAGTTTTTCACAGAAATGATATATGTAATGATACTTCTTTTCATCACAATAATGTGTATTTGTAGATTTATTGTACTCATCAATTGTTGTAGCGTACAATCTTAACGGGTGTGAATAACGAACAATATGAATGAATGAGTGCTTTATAATGTCTTTACTATATCTGCGCATGATATACAAGACACTATAAATCATTTCAATAAACATGGTAAAATATTGTTACAGACCTGTAATTTTTTATCCCCTTTACGAAAAGTGTCATCATAAGAAAGACAGATATACAGTCATCTGTATTGGATGCTATCGGGTGTCGCATTGATGATCCCAGAGCTTTGCGACAAATTTGGCGACAAAATGGATAATACTCGAAATATCGAGAATTTTCACAATCCAACTATTAGGAACCGAGATACGTCCAGATATGCCCTGATTGGCGCAGACACTTCTAGTCCCACCACCCAGGAACGATAAAAGGCCAATATTCTCAAGTTGTGGTAGTCCTGAACTCAGGAATGATTCTGAATTGTATGGTGGTGACTAGTAGTCTGAGTAGCCGAGAGAATACCCAATCAACGGAGGAGTAATGAATTGTTTTAAGTCGTATCCTGTCGTGTGTAATAGTCGGGAATTGAGTTGTGTGAAGCAGTGAGTCGGCAACTAAAGCGAGAAGAGACAGAGAGTTGTTTCAGACTTCTGGAGAGCAAAGCTCTGATGATCCACTGTCCTGCTGAAATCTGTCTGGCCGCTTTGGGACCGGTGGATATTGTTACAAATGGATTTCTACTTGTGGGCTACTGTTATTGTTGCGTGCTGCTGTGAGTTCGTCACGACTGTAAATATTTATCGTCATTGTGCTGTCCATGAAAATAAAGGCCATTTGTTGCTGTTTATTTGATTTAATTATTTTTAACACTTATTTTTAGTTATTTATTTTATTTGTATGTTGCTTATTCTTTGTATACTCGTTCATATGTATAAATGAATACTGAACATAGATGGCACGATATGCTCCAACCCATAAGTATGTTTGCAATGTGGGGGGAGCGCTTTTGGGATTTTTTTTGTAAACAACCACATCCGGTGTTGATGTGGAACTGGTGCAGGCAGGCACCCAGTTCTCTCTCCGTTAGCAGCAATTACTATTATTTGTTCGCTCTTGTAAACGTTATTTTTCAATATTATATTCTGTGCTTCCTTGTACATATGTGATCGTCGTCCATTTTTGCACATATATATTTGTGTGTGTGTGAAAGAAACAAGAAAAAGTAAAGAAGAATTTTTCCTTGGTTTAATTCACACACCCTGCTACAGTTTTTTTCTATTTATGCCTGCTAATTGTGTTCTAACATCCCACACCCCCTATACGAACGAACCCGAATCCGTAACAATCTCCTTACACATCTCTTGTCTCCCTCCTTTTACTTCAAAGAAACAAAGCTCATTAATTTCAAAAATAAATCTTCGTTTTGTAAAAGGATTAGATTAAGTTTTAAAGCTGTAAAGTGCGCTTTTAAATGATTATCTAGAAATTGAAATACAAAAATTGCAACTTAGAAAATAGTAGTTTGCTTTCAAACCAGCAATGACATTTAGTAAAAAGAAATCTATCGCACTGATAAAGTTTCATGAGGATTACAAATTGGGATTTGTAAGCAGAACGACAAGAACCCACTTCTGTCTGCTCAATAATTTTAAGTTCAGCAGACAATATGATGAGGTTATAAAGTACAAATAGTAAAGATTTCTTTTTTTAACAAACTAGTAGAATTTATGAGATAATTAGTGTGTAAGCTAACTATCATTTGTCAAACAAATAGTTTACCTTAATTCTTTTTCGAAAATAATGTTATGCACAAGTTTTAACACATTTTTGGAAACAACTACCTCATTAATTTAAATGATTAAAACACTTTTGTTCCAGAAACACTGCTATAGAAAAGTTAGTTTAGGGTACGATACTATTTGAGTTTGTTAAGTTTAAAAGGACTCTACACTTTATGACCTTAAATTTTTTTAATCGGTTCTAGTGAAATCTTTTTTAACCGTTGTTTTTTCTTTATAATAAATATCATAATATTTTATTCTTTTGAAAAATTTTAATAATTGTAATCCTTTAATAAGTAAAGTATGAAATATGGATTAGATTTATTATCTTAGATTTATTATCTTAGATTTATTTATCTGTTCTAGAATTAAAAAAATTCTTTGTATAACATTATAGTTTGTTGCATGTGTCAGTATGAGTGTGATTAGATAAAGAAAAATGCTAAAAATAGTAAATAGAATTTCTATTAGAGTTTGAAAAAACCTGTTTTATTTCCTTTACCAAATTTTAAACAGGGAGTTTTTAAAATTTAAAAAAGAAAACACCTTCAGTCTAAAATCAGTCATTGTATGAAAAGTTTGTTATTGAATTATTTGCAATTTCTAGATATAGATAAGATATAGAAGATATTTTATATTTCCTGAAACTTTGTATTGTAGAATATGATTTTTATTCAGTTCTTATTTTTGCTGTTGTGCATAAAATACATGTAGACATTATCCTATCGGCATTTTTTCAGAGATCATTTCATTACATTATTATTCTTTGAAGAGAAATATTATTAAAACGTTTTATTCACTTTTAACAACTTTAATGCAAAAATAAACATTATAATGATAACTTAAAAATTTTGAAAAAAAAAGAGAGAGATATTTGTTTCTATTAAGAAAAAGCAGTATAATAGAAAACAGGACATTTATTAATTTTATAAAATTGCTCAGAAAATTTTACAGAAGCAGAGTTTTGCCTTTCACATAGACCATCAGGGGTGACGCCTCGTCATTGAGAATGAGATGCTTCCGGCATGCTGGTTGGATTTCTCCAACTCGATGGGTGCACAAAAAGTAGGGAATCTGGCTCCTCCCTTCGATGACGAGACGTACTTCCTACTGGATGGGTTGTACCGTGGCTGGAGAAGGGCCTTTGGACTCAACCACAATTCTCACCAGTGTTGCTGTAGCGGCGCTCAGGTCATTCAGTATTTATTTAAGAGAGCCTTCGGGTGGGACGGAGAGTCAGAGACATGGCTTACCTTTCGTATATACTAAAAATATTATTTCTCTCAAAACCATAATAATAATAACCACATGTTTTGATTGAAATCAGCAAACGTCCTTATAGTGTAATTTGGAGACCACGGTGGCCTGATGGAAAGGCTTCGGAATCAGAGTCTCTTAGGTTTGAAACTTGATTACGCCAGAAACCCCGTCGTGTAAGCATGCCAAAAACTGATGAGTCAAGCATTCTCTGATTGGTGCAACGCAGTAGGTAGGAAAAGTGGGCGTCAACTGAGTCGTCTTCTCCGTCTTCTTACCACGATTCAAAATTAGGAGGGCCATATTATGACTTGATCTTGGCCAATCAATAAAAGAGGGCAGCGTTGAAGGACATTCTCTTTATTTACATACTTATGTACATAAATAAAAACTCGTTCCCATCTTGGTTAAATGAAATGAGAATATTTACAACACAGTTGAAATTTTAAACAAGAATTGTTCCTCGAATAATTTTGGATAAACAACTTCACAGGAACAGCTATCAGGCTAATAGCATAATTGGCCACTATAGAGGGTAACTTTTGGAATCCACCGAATTAAATCCGGGTGGAACTTTACTCAGAAGGCTGTATCTCAGTAAGCTTCCCTCTTCTCCACAGAACGACTCATGGTGAGTTTTATTGTGATGTCACGCCTATGTGGAGATTGAATTCCACCAAGGATCGATCAGCATGACTTTACGATTTGCAGTTGCGTAACATATCCGCTATACAAAAATGATCATCAATGTTTAGTGGTTGTTACTGGCTTATTAAGATACTTCTACTATACTTCTATAATATTGTCGCATTTGGCGATTTATCGCCAACTAAAGTTACAACTTCATTTCTAAATCATACATTGTCTGAATTCCTACGAATTGTCTTAGACAAATTAAATAATTATCCAGCTCAAACCGGTTTGATACAAACACGGTCACATTTAATAAAAATAATATTTTTCAATTATTGGTTTTATTTTATTAATATTATTATTTAATTATTTTGAAATTTCGTATCTTGGAATCCTGATATCATTTTAAATCAAATTTGCAATTAAGAAATCTCTCATATTTAGAATTATTATTAAAGAGGTAAATTTACTAATTGTTATTCTGACTCCGAAAATAATAACAATTTGAATTGTGTTGAGAATAAAAAAAAGCCTGAATTTCGTAATTTCAAACGAAAGAATTTAATACGATTTCTCAGAATTTCTTTTTTTAATTTCAAATTTGAATTTATTCAATAAAACTCAATTATTCATATAAGTTCTACATTCCTGCATAAAACAATTTTAATTAATTTATTTTTTCAAGACAGCTTACAAGAAGTATCACATATTCATTATTGTTCTAAATAATGCTTGTCTTGAATTTAAAATTTTCGACTAAATAATTTGCAAATGAATCACTCAAATAACTATAATGATTCTTTGATTTTCTTCCACTTTATTATTTTTTCTTATTCAAATTAAAATAAAAATTGATTAATAAATAATATAATTAAAAAATATATTGTCTTGCAATTATATTTATTTTGAAAATTTCATTTCACATTCGAAAGTTTGATGAAATTCGTTTTGATTAATTTTTTTGAAAATATTCTGTGAGCAAAAGTAATACACTAAGAATAGCTGAGAATTCACCTTAAAATGGTTTCCCACCTGCATCCTTCTTTGAAAGTAGAAAGCCGTTCCACAGTCCAGTAACGAAGTTATCCGGCTGTGGTGTGCCGGATTGGTTGCGAGAGGCTTTTCCAAAGATAATAAATTATTTTTTATGTGTATAAATGATTTAGCCTTAAGATTAATGGTTGATTTAATTACCAAGCAATATAATTCTATCAATGAATGAATTTCATTTATGTCGAGGAAAGATGCCCATACCTTCATTAAAATGTTAAAGGGTGTGTACACACTAGATGATTTTATATTTATTTTAACTTCCGTTCAGTTTTTTCACAGAATGTCATTAATATATATTTAAACTCATTCCAGGGAGAAAAAATCATATTACACTAATTTTTAATTAATTAATTAGTATTTAATGAGCTAATTACAATATTTTATGAAGCATGCCATTAAATTCTAATCTGTACAGATGCACCGTTCTAGTTGGAAATGATGCTTAATATTAGTCTTCATGTTATGTACCTCCATCAATTTTTAAATATATATAGTTTTATTTAACAATTTTTTCATCAAAGGTTAATAAGAAAAGTGAGATCTTTTGTGTAATTTAAACCTTTAAATAGCTATTAAAAATGTATTACTAAAAATATAACTTTTATCAAAGCACAAAACATATTCGATTTCATAGAGATAATTTTGATGTATGAATAATTGAATGTGGTTTAATTTTTGTTGAGATAGGATTGTTTGAATAGAGCAATGTAGTGAAAAAATATCATTCTTCATAATATGGATTATAAAATATAGCAACAGAAAATTGAGATTTTAGTTGAAGCACCTCTAGAAAAATTCGTATAACTCTAGAAGTATTCTGAATATTGACAAAATCCTGGCATCGTATGTAAGATAAAGGGTCATTTTGAAGTAATAAAAGAATATTCGATATTTTGAATGATGTTTGAAGTTTCAATTGTGTACGTACACGTTAAATAATTTGTTTCATATATATTTCAACATAATGAAGAAAGAAGCAGTTGTAATAATAATCCAATTCTCGCTTTATTCTTGGTTTATCAAGAAGCAATGTTCCTAAAATGTGATCTACAAATGTGTTTTTTTTTATCTGTGCTCGCAGTAAATTAGTGGGAATAGGCAATTTTAGTATAAACCAGTGTTGTCCAAACTTTTCGCTGCGTGGGCCGGATTGATATTAGATCCATGTTATACTGGCCACATGTGTATACAAATTGAAAAATACCATTATGAGTAAAGTAGCATTAAATACTATTAATTAATACTATTTTATTGTAACTTGAAAATACAAAATACTAAACAATACTAATTATATAATTATTTTATATAAATTGAAATATTTTCATGCAACTTCTAAAGCGAATGATGAAACTGTTTTTTTTTTTTGTTGTTGTTGAAGAATGTCTTTATAGTTGGGATCAAAATTTGTTACACCAATCATAAGCAATGACTGCAAATTCTCATCAGGTAAATTTGCTCTATATTTTTATTTGAGATACTTCATTCAAGAAAAAGTTTGTTCGCACACGTAAGTAGTCCCAAACATTGAAATGAATTTACGAGCAAATTTCTTCAAATTTGGAAACTCTTTTGCATCCAAATATTTATGAAAATCTATTAAGTTTCCTTCCTTGTATTTGTCCTTGATTTATTCGTTTGCTTGAAGATCAATAATTTCTGTTTGAAGCTGACTTGAAATTTCAGCAATGTTGCAATCAAATGGATTTTGGAACAGCCGAATTTCTTTTGAATTCATGTCCAAATCAGAAAATCGCTTTTGAAATTTTTCTTTTAAATCGGCGATGATCTTTACTGCAAATGCAATTGGAAATTGTTCTTCAGTTTTTTTTATTAAATTCGTCGCAGCACGGAAAATGCGTAAAATTACATTCAGTCACTTGACTTTCGAATAATTGTAGTTTTGTTCGAAATGCTTTAATTTGAGAGTATAAATCGAAAACATCATTATGTTTTAAAACCCTCCGCGGGCCGGATAAAATCACTTGGCGGGCCGGGTTTGGCCCGCGGGCCGTAGTTTGGACACTTCTGGTATAAACCATGAAATTTTATCATTTTTGTTGCAGATTTTTCTATAAAGCAAAAAACATTATCAGCTTTTAAACGACCTGATTATTAATACATTGGAAAAAACCTGTGTTGATTTTTTCCTGAGGCGCTTTAAAAAAACCTTTTATTAAAGAAATTTTTTTTTCGCTTTGGAGGTAGTGAAAAGGAAAGTATAATAATTTTTTCAACCAATATTTGTTTCAATAAAATATTCTTTTTTTTCTGCCATTGAAAGAACCCTCGCTAATGAATATCATTTTACTATAGAAAAATATATTTTCTATTTATAAGATATAAAAATAACTAAAATAATAATACTGAAGTAAAATAAAACATTAACTGAAATAAAAATACTGTAAATTTTACTTACAGTATTATTTTTTACTATCCTTATACTATATATGTATACGTATTCATTTTTTTTATATTCACTATAGTTTTTATGCTTTTTCCCTTTCAATTATTTGCAGAGAATCAAAAAAAAAAGTTTGTAGCTGTCGGCGAAACCTTTATTTATTCATTAATGCATGTTGATTGGACTTAAGCGCTTTATTAATCAACATTGCCTTCCAGGCTAGCAATTTGTGCTTGATTAATATGTTAGCAATAAATTACTTATTTTTGCCAGACATCAGTTTTCCATCTCAATGGCTTCATGATGAATCAATGGTTCTCTTATGAAATTGAGTAGTTATTTCCGGATGATGGAATGTACATTTATGTTTCTAGATGCTCCTACGTTTTTTATAATAGAAATGTTTATACGAAAACATTTTTTTGCGCAATGAAATCCTTTAACTTATTTATGAATTAGCTTCAGGTAGTGAAATCAGACAGCAAAATATTATTATTTTGAACATTTTTTTAATCATTATTCTTTTTGCTATTAATGTTTTTACTTGTTGATACTTTCTAAACAATTTATTTAATATAATTTTCTTAAGTTTTAAAGTCTTATTTATTATTATTTGATGTTAAGTCACGAGATGAATTAACAAAACAGAAATAAAGCTCAAAGAAATATACCTTTGCCATGATTACATGGCGAATTTCTTATTACATGATAACATTGATATCGATAAATTCAATAAATGCTGTGATATTTATCAAATTCATCCTTCTAATAAGAGTCATAGAGACGTACTGATGCATCAATTCAATGATTTTGTAAATTTTGAAGCAGTTTTTTTTCTCCGCTTGATACAAGTTTCTATTCGTATAGAAAAAGAATAAAAATTAAAAAGAATAAAAAGAATAAAATTTTACAAATTTATAATAGAAATGTTTGAAGGCAAACCTTTCTTTTCACATTGAGAAGGTCCGCTGGTTAATGAATGGTTAATGATTTAAATTAATTAAGAAAATTCCTAAGAATTCAGAGAATATGTAATATGTATATCAAGTTGTAACTTTAGTTAGTGATAAATCGCCAAATGTGACGACCTTTTGCATTATGTTCTAATAACCTTATTTCAATTATTCCTGAACCAACTATCTTCATCGATTAGAAAGACAATATTTTAACTTGTTTGGATTATTTTAAAAAAAAACTTTGCTCGAGTTAATCAATAACACTGTGATTTCCAAAAAACTACAGCAGCAGAAGATAGTTAATTCAAAAGCTATACTTTGAAAGCCAAATTCAAAATAAAACTGCTTTGGAAAACGATGATATGAAAGCCGAGGATTATGGAAAAACTATTCTGTGAAAGCCGACCCCAAACTAAAACTACATTATCTGACGATAGATATTTCGAAAACTATATAATGAAAGCCGATTCCAAAATATAAAAAAGGGGTATATATCCCATTTCTTGCTTATGCATTTTGAGTGCAACATTTTTTTGCCTTCTCATTTTGAGACTTCAAAAAATCTCAAGCGAAAACAATATCATGTTCTCAAATGATTGTTTGAAAAAAAAGTCCATCACTTTTAATAAATTTAGTTAACTAAATTCTAAAGCAATTCAATATTCATATAATTCCAATTCTTTAGATAATTTCTTTTACTAAGAATCCTCTGAAGGCTCAGACTTTCATAACGCTAAGTAAGAAAATAACATTCATTAAGAAAATTGATTATATTTCGGCTAAAAGGGTATTATTGTTTCTTAACCCTAGAATAACATTTCCACTTGCTGATTTATGGTTTGTGTTTATCATAGGATCGAATATATAATTTAAAATAAACATTGTTGATGGCTCATGAGCAGTTTGATTAGGGAATGTGTTGCTTTCAACATTATCAAAAACTTTTACAATAAAAGACAATTCTAGTTAACATAGAAAAACTTCGTTACGGAATCTATTTGAAAGGAAATTCAGACTCTTCTTAAATAAGGTCTTAATACAGACATCAATAGAGAAAGATAAAAATATTATTATTTATTTTTAAGCGTTTTATCAACTACGAATAATAAAAAAGGCAAATGAAATATAAATATTAAACCTCTGGAATGCATGTTTTTAATTACACTTTCATCATATGGATTTCTTTTACCTATAGACGGAAAATAAATATATATATTGTACTTCTGTTTATAATTGTAAATCTTCTAAAATTAGAAATAATTTCTAAATAATTCGCAGAATTGAATTAAATAAATATTAATGCTGGAATTTGTCACCGCTTTCCTAACTTTCCCAACATTCCAAAAGAAAGACATTTGACCCAATAGGTCGGAGCATTAGGTCCAAAATATGATGGCGCTTTTGTAGGATTGGGTAACGAACTTGAAGCTCATAGACTTGTAATTGGTATCTTAACAAGCCAGTAACAGCCACTAAACATTGGTGATTACATTTGTCTAGCGGATATGTTACGCGACCGCAAATTGTAAGGTCGCGAGTTCGATCCTTGGCGGAATTCAGTCTCCCCATTAGCACAATTTCAGTCAATACTATTACCACATTGGTGACCTCGGGCAATAAACACGTTCTTTGCTTGCAATTACACTTAACGATACCGAAACATTCTCTTCGCTCGCCATAACGCTTGGCGCTTCCTTAACATGCTCCTAGCTGTCCATAACGCTTGGCGCTTCCTTAACATGCTCCTAGCTGTCCATAACGCTTGGCGCTATAAAATCATTCGTCTCTCCGCATAGTCACTGATGGGGGAGCCAGTGACAGCCACTAAACATTAGTGATCACTTTTGTCCAGTGGATATGTTACACGGCTGCAAATCGCAAAGGAGCTGGTTTGATACTTGGCGGAAACCAATTTCCCTATTGGCATGATTTCACGGTTCAGGATGCTAGAGACTAAGAGACGTGGCAACACTTCTATACCACCATAAGGAATTTGAAATAATGAATTATGAAACTAAAAGAAATGACAATTTTAAATTTATAATGCTGAACTCCATCGAACTATTGCTGATTAGTACTGATGTTTATAAAATGTTGACGATTCAAAATGTAACTCAGGAACTATATTATTAAATGTAACTTAACGATTTAAAACGTAACTTACTTTTAAATTAACTTTAAAATGCAATTTTTCTATTTATTTTTCAATGCTTATATTTCTAAGTGGAATTTATAATGCTGATAGTCGAACAATTGCTGATTATTATTGATGTTTTTAAAATATTGACGATTCAAAATGTAACTCATTAACTGTAACTCATGAAATATGTTATGAAACGTAACAACGATTTACAATGTAACTTATTTTTAAATTAACTTTAAAATGCAACTTATTTTTCAATGCTTACTTTTCTAAGTTTAAAGATATCGCAACGAAATAAACTGGCATTTGGAGTCGATATATGAAATTAGTTTAAAAGGGATTTGTACAATAAATAAAAGAAAAAAAGTCAGGAAAAACATCAGAATTAATTTTTTCGTGTTTACGAGTTTTTCAAATCCGTCCAGTATTGGACAGAGAAAACAGGACTTTGTGTGTTCTATATACACACTACCACTTCCTGTTAATATCCGGCAGGGTCCGAACAGGTCATTCAATTTAAACCGAGGGCCGGAAACCATTGCACTGCAGAGTCTTCTAATAAATAAACCAGTTTTTTTGTGTGCGGTTTAAAAACAGACATGTGGTTTCAACCCAGTTTGTTGTTATTCACTTTTTGTTACTTTCTATTAAAATGTAAAAGTTTTTAAAACGAATCGATTCATATTGTTTATTATTGGAATTGTTGTTATTTATTTTCCTCATTTAATATTTAGTTGTTTTATTTAACCCTTTCTTAAATAAATTTTTGAAATTAAAAGTTGTCTTAAGAAAAATAGCATTCATTCCATTCCTTATAAATATAAATGAACATATGTCTGTATGTCTCTCTGCACCGCTCATCCGATTCCGTTAAAACTTCAATTACTTGTTACTTGCATTTTAATAATACTATAATATAATAATAATAAAATTATATAATATAAAAATAATAAAATTTCGAATCTCAACCGCATTTATTTACCAAGGATTCGTCCCCAAATAACTCACTGAGGAGACAATAGATTCAGCAGAAATGCGAAATCCAAGTTAAAAGTTAATATTTTGTAGCTATAGTACAGAAAAGTTATGAAGTCATTCTCAGAAGTAACAACTTTATGACTGATTATGAGAAAGTTTTGGGAAAACCAACCCCGGGGGTTTTTAATTTTAAGAAATTCTATTGTTTTTCGCGGTAACCACCAAAACTATTGTAGCACAAATGATTTTGCACTATCTTAATTTTTAAAAATTATCTTTTCAACTATATAATCAATTTTAAGAGAAACTATTTTAAATCACCTATTCTAAAATGAAATTTGAGAGTTCTTAACGAATATTAAACGAATCACGTGATATAATAAACAATATCTATTATTACCATTCTAAGAGAGCACCAAGTTTTACAATTCTAAAAGGATGCACAAATCTAATATATGATATTTGCTCATATTTTATGTACTGTCGTACCGTTTATCCTATTTCTATAAAACATTGCTAAATTATTGATTTATTGCACTAAATATTATTTTTTTCGGCGGTAGCAACGTGCCGGCACCAGCTAGTAATAAAATAAAAATATTTAAGCTCTTCATCATAGTAAAAATATAAGTAATATAAAATCCAGTTAATATATTTATTCTATATATTTAATTTTCTTATATTTTTTCTCTTCTATTTATAATGTTTTAGAAACAAGGCATTACCTACTACGAAATTTGATTGTGGTATAAATACTGAAATATTTTTTTTAAAATTTTCTTAAATTAAAGAAACACCTCATATCTTAGCCTTATACCTTCGGTTTCATGGTATATTGTTATTGAATTCTTTGCCATCATTTAAAAATTTAAAATAAACCATCATTTTTTATAAAAAATAAAATTAGATTCATGCTGAAGTGATACCTTTTGTTACAATTAATAATCATGATACCTTGAAAGCTTGAATATCAAAATATATTATTACGAATTCCTAAAACATTAGGTAACAAATCGTTTCCAAAGAATTGCATTTGACTCCCTATTAATACAAAATGCAAAATAACATTATTATGGTATCACAATAATATTTCATATTCAGAATATTGAACAATACCTTGGAAATATCAGGGAATACCTAGCCTTAAAAAGAGCAACATAAATAATGTAGAATTTTCATTGAATTTCAACAGCAACCTACAAATTAAGTAAGTCATCGTAAAAATGTATTTAGAATTACACAACATATATGATTAATCTTCGCTAATGTTGCCAAACGGTAGCCATGTTTGCCGCCAAGCTCTGGGATCTCTGAAGTCACACACGCACACCATTCGATACAGATTCTTAACACACACACACACACACACACACACACACACACACACACACACACACACACACACACACACACACACACACACACACACACACACACACACACACACACACACACACACACCCACACACACACACACACACACACACACACACACACACACACACACACACACATATATTCTACTCCAAATTTCAACAGCAACCCACCCGTTGAGTAAGCTATTATCTTAAGAATATACTTATAATTACAGAACATATCGTTTACCTCAAACATTAATTATTCGCTTTCAGAGGAAATTTTCAGTTTTATTTTTAAGTTCTTTTTTCTAATGTAAATTCTTGCTCATTCATGCAAATGTAATTATTTTTTGTCTGCGGCTTACTATTTCATTTCCATTTAAATTTTAATGCAATGCCCATTTTGCGACTCTAAACTCGAACTGCAACTGTAACTGAATTATTAGCTGCCAGTAATTAAATTTCCCATTTAAAGATGCCAGTTGGAACATTATGCAGAGAAACGATGCTGTTCAGATGGTTTTTAATTGCCAGTTTGCTTTCGCATGACTGGTGGAGATTACAGGTTACAGCATCGTTAAATACACGGAGAATATTTAATTGCTTTTTCAATGCTTCAATATACTTTAACGAAATTCCAGTTGAAAACATTTTTAAATGCTTTCATATGTAATAGTATTTTTTAAAAATTAAAACATCGGTATGATTTGAATTTCCGAAAGAAATAAGCGCATTGAGATTAATGTAAGTGCAACTTGAGATGGTTTAAAAGAACTAATAATTTTAATTATTCTTTTACCTCAGTCGACGTAAATTTTAATTAAATGAATAGCTTTCAGTTTATTTATTTCGAAATCATTCATGCGTAAATGTTATAAACATCGAATGTTACAAGAATTAATATCAGGTGTATTTTTCATTATATTTTTCCAAAAAAAAATTGTATTTACTTCCAAAAGCAATTTCAGAAGAAATATTTCTTGCTTATGAATCACTTTTCAAATGGTTTTTTTTTTTTAAAAATAATTGCACATTTATTAAAGTGGAGTGAAGTTAACGGAAAATGCAGATATAACAGTTTTCTGAATTGCAAGATTTTTATTTTATATATAATTTTAAGCTAAAAATTAATCAAACATTTGCTTTCATAATGATAATCCTCTGACATAATATATGACATAAATTGAGTATGAAGTTCTCTGACATAAATTTAGTATGACATAAAAATATGATATATTTGATATTTGCATTTGTCTCGATTTTCATTTCAATGTTCCCCATAAAAAATATTTATTTGTTAATAAAGATTAATATATGCCATACTTATGCGTAAATTTCTGCAGATGCAGTACCAAACTTCCGTTCAAAATTTGTCTTGTCTTGCTGTTACAACAGAAAACTTCCAATAACATGATAAAATCAGAAATTCAGCTTGAAAAAAAAATCAATGAACATAATGGTTCATGTATAAAAAATAATACTTAAGACGGGCTAAAATTTTTATGCTCAAATTGAAGAATGGCTGGTTTGATAGTGTTTATTCTCTCAAAAGCTACATATAGTCACACTGAGCCATAAATATGGTTAAAATAGAAAACATGGATGACCAGTACTAAAAAAACATTCTAGATTCTAAAATCCCTAGTCTTAGAGACTATAAAAGATATAATTATGAAAAGGTAGTAATAAGAAAAACTAAACTAAATCAAATGTGAAATAGCAATAGCCCTTAAAAAACTGAAACGATTTCTACAGAGTTTCTCCCCTACAAGGTCCTCATATTAAAAATCGATGAATTAAAGAAATTCTTTTAATGATAATTAAAAACTGGACATTCAATTAAAATATGCGAGAAACTTAAATTAACATGACATGTGGAACAGGTATGACAATGTTCTCGAAATAAAAGTTGTTTATGTGTAAAACGCGTATGGCCAATGCGGAATCTCATCAACTTCACATCGAGACTATGCACAGGAATGCCAGGCCTAACTGCCATTGATGGTTTAATTGAAGGTAATTTATTAAGTGCTTACTGATTTTAAGTTTCCTGCCATAGTATATATGCGAGCGTATATGTTGTGTGAGATACCATACTATATGTAGTCCCATTGTATATATGCGAGCGTATATGCTGTGCGAGATACCCTACTATATGTCTTGCCATAGTGTATATACGATCGTATATGTTGTTCGAGATACATGCTATATGACCTGCCATAGTATATATGCGAGAGTATATGTTGTGTGAGGTATATTGAAGGAACACATTTTTAAAATATATTCCAATGAGTAATTTTTTACCGATTAATTTAACAGACTATCTTATATCAGTATTAAATGGGGTTTTCTTCTCTAAACCCTCTTTTTCCTAATCGCCAGTAGGCATGGATATCTGTTTTCCAAACAGGAAGTTCTTTATTTTTTCAGAGGATGAACCGTTGTTCTTAAGATGCAGAAGTAAATATTTCAGATTATTAATCAGTATGCTATCATGCTAACGCATGGACATTCTGTTTAGTACTCAGCATTTTAAATCTGACAGTATAGAGAACATTTCAACGTAATATTTGCAGTCATAATTAGAGAAGTGTGTGGGTTGTCACACCAGTTGCACGTCCAACTACACGACAGATTCGACAGCTGTATAACTGGGACTTACCATAGATAAAAATAAAATCCTTATTTGCTGCAAAATGCAATTCGAACAGAAGACTGCAGCTTTAATCGAGATAGAAACTTGAATATATAAAGTTGACTCATTTGGAATGATGAAAATCTATTACCAGGGAGTTTATCATCAGTGACTCTTTTCTCTAAATGTACGCCATGATATTTTTAGACACTGTTTTGTTTCATTTCTTTTGTATATGAAAAGATCAACAATATACTGAATTAGCTCGGATAAACGTTGCGTTTTATTTAAGAGATGCCTTGGTTTTGGCTGTATTCGCTGCATAGTTGTCAACAAATTCAAAATGATGTTCGCTATACCGATTATTTTAAAATTTTAAAAGGCATATCTTTAAGTCTCAAATGATAATTCAATAGCCCAAATATCTTTAAAAATTCCGTTTTATTCAGTTTTCAAAGGTATTCATTTTCGATAAGTTTTAAAGCACATTAATGTATGTATTACCTGAGGATTATTTTAATCTAGTGAAAATTCAAAAATTGGAAAAAAAATTCTATCAATTACATAGTCTTAATTTTTGAAATTAGGATGAAATTCGCGCTAAAATGCCTGTCACCGGTGCAGAAAGAAACGGTTTAAATCAATAAATTTTGCATTCAATATAACAAGAAATCTCATAGATAGAAGTTTGTAACATTATTTTTAGAGATGAGTACCAGAAAACCTTTTCACTGGACACACTTATGGGTACCACATTTGATAATCTTTGAGTTTAAATACATCTGTTTGCATTATTTAGGAAATAAAAGCTTGAATCCATAGTTGCTGTTAAAAAGCATCCGATATTACGAAAATCTGTTATGAAGCCAGAGTAAACTAATCTGCAAGAATAACTTGTGATAGACATATTGATTAAAAAATAGTAATAATTAATAAGAAAATAGAATAACATTTGTTAAAATTTCACTGGTAATTTTAATAAGTTGATA
>JAPMOQ010059854.1:338980-353226 GCA_026543055.1 Argiope trifasciata
ATTTTTGTTTCATTTGGTGATGTTTTTTAAATGTTTTCCTTTGTTTTTGTCTTTTGCTGTTTAAATTGGTATGTCTTTTTTGCCGTAATTTTCGGGTTACTAGGTGTCAATACTTTTGACCACTGTACACCGATGCCTCACAGAAAAAATCAATTATTTGGAATCCTTGCTGGAAAGTGGCCCTTGACGAAGTTTTCAGGCCGGATTCTTTTTCTATTGGTTATTGTTTTGATTCGGTTGTCTTATTTTGTTATATATATATATATAGATATAATGTACTAGCTGGTACCCTGCGCGTTGCTGCAGCAGTCGAAATAATCTTGGAAATATCATTTGAAATTTTAAATAGTCATTTTTTTCATTAAGAATGGTAGAAAGGCATATTTATTTTCTTGCCGGCAGTAAATACATTTATTGAAAAGGAAGGATATATAAAAGAGAAGCATAAATAATACATATTTTATGTTTATTATTCTATTCTACAAACAATTCTTTTAGAATCGTAAAGCTTGGTATTCTTTCAGAATGGTAATAAATTAACTATTTATTGTATGTCGTGATGCGTTTAATATTCTTTCCGAATTCTGAAGTTTAATGTTAGAAAATGTGATTAAAATATTTTCTTTTTAAATTGATCGAACTCAAAACATATATATTTACATCATAAAATCTTTAATATTGTTGAAAAGATAATTTTTAAAAAACTAATATGTTGCAAAATTATTTTTACTATAATATTTTTGTAAGTTACTGCAAAAACCGCTAACATTTTATAAAATGTTTGGTTAAAATTTCAACCTATGGGATTAGTGAACTAAACCTTTCTCGCACAATCTCTGATATAACAATTACCTCAGAGAAAGACTTACATTGCATTTTAGTACAAGAGCTCCGAAATATTAACTTCTAGCTTGTATCCTTGGTGAATTATTTGGTGGTTAATCCATGGTTAATAGATGCGGTAAATAGATTTGAAATTATTTTTTTGTTATTTAGATCATTGTATTATGCTTATAACCTTCGCGTAAAAGCAAAAAATATGTTGTCCATGTTTTATGATCGGTACGTCAGCGCATAGGAGATATACAGACAAAAATTCATTTATATTTATATAGATTTAATACAGAAATAGATATTTTATTTATTAAGGTAGCCGACGAAATTGGAGAAATTGGATTTTTTAAAAACTATTTATTTAAAGCTATGGTTTTATATGTATTGTCAATTTTAATACAGAATACTGTAAATACAACATAATTATATGAAAATATAATATGTTTTGAGAAATAAGAAAATTTATAGTAAATTCTAATGAAATTGAACCAAAATGGTTAACACTCGCCACCAAATTGTAATGTAACAATCCTGTTTTTTTTGTGCACAAGTTACTTATTATGTAGTAGGATAAAGCAATACTATCCAGAGGAGAAATAAAATTTGACAACATAGAACAAAATAATACATCATGAATGGAAATATTTTCATTATTGTATCCGACTACGTTAGAGGGAAAGTTTTTGAAAAATCAAATTTTTGAAAAAGTATTTAAAGCTTTGTTTTTTAAATGTATTGTCAATTATAATAGAAAGTACTATAAATACAAATAAAGTATTTGAAAATATAATATATTTTAAGAAATAGGAAATTTTGCATTACATTTTAAAGAAATTTAACCAAACTGGTTAACACTCTACACAAAATGGTAATGCAGGAATCCTATTTTTCTTTATACACAAGTTACAGAATACAATTTTGAATAAAATGAACCAAAATCTAAGAAAAATTCTGAGATAGAACGAAATTATGATAAAAATAAGCGTATATATGCATTTTTTTCCATCAATTCGTACCTTAGTTTTTTAAAAACATCTATTAATGAGAAAGTATTCCACCAACAATCAAACTTTTGGTTCATTTCATTGCCCATATTATCTAAAACTCACGCTAAATTTTTTTATGTAAATACCTATAATAGATTCTGTGACATTGTGTTAATCGTGGTGAACATTAAAATTTTGAGAAAACTGAAGTGGAAGACAAATTTTAACCGAAAAAAAATATGATCTGGAATGATGGTTCAGGCTTTTCTTTTCCTAGAAAAGATGAACTGTTTTATAACGAAGAAAGTCTGAGCTACAAGAAATTATAATTAAAAAAAAAATTCTCCAATGTGATTGAAAATCAGTGCTTTTAACGTATTCGGATACCTTAATTAATATAAATGTAATACATGTCGGAGATTGATGCATTTAAATTGATCAACATGTCCATAAAATTAATTAAATACTTTTAAATATAATGAATAATTTATTTAAATGAAAAAATTTCACTTTTTTCCCCTCATTTTCTTTATAAAAATATCAGTAAATGCCTTAAATGTTTGATTCTGCTGATCGATTTTCTGTCTCTAGTAAAGTTTTATTTACAGATTTTTATATTGCAAAATTCCACGAAGTTAAAAAATTCAAATGATTTTTTTCATCTGCTGTCAAAAAAATGCATCATTTTGCATTTCCAAAAATAATATTAAATATCTAACTGAAAGAGAAAGGTTAAAAAAATGGTGTTGAACATTGAATTTTGAACATTGTCATTTATGCTTTATTCATTGCCTTCGCAATTTCGAGCTTCAATTATTATTTGCCTTCTATTATTGTAAACCTCGTAACGAAAACAGGATCAGGTTCTCGCAAGATAATAAATATTAAAAAAAATGTTAAAATAATTTATCGCCATTATGAACAACTAGTAGGCTTTCTCTATCCACAAGTTGTTGAGTCACAATGAGTTTTTGGTCGATTTCATTGCCCACGTTAATTTAAAACGCGCACTAAATTCTTATGTACATACCTCTATTAGTTTTTGAGGTATCATGCTAACGGTGGAAAATTTTTATGAAAATTAAAAGTTTTGAAAAACTGAAGACAAATTTCAGCTAAAAAATTCACTGGATGATAGCTTAGGCCTTCCTATTCTTAGAAAAGATAAATTGTTTTGTATAGAAGGAAGTCTGAATTATAAGAAATAACAACAACAAAAATCGCCAATGATTTGGATAATCAGTGTTTTTAACGTTGTCGGATACCTTAAATTTCTTTGCGTAGGAATATTTCAAATAATGACGATTACCAGCAACTTCGAAATGTTGCAATAAGTAAGAAATTAGTGCAACTCCTCCGGATGTACATCATCGCGTTGCATAAAAGATCCGACCAATCAACAATGGATATGTAGATGAAATTCATATGATTAACCAGAGTTTTTGGGTCAGTTTTTATTATTCTGTCGCCATTAGAGACAGGCAGTTAGACGATGTAGATGATTTCGTAATGTGAAGGAATTTGTTCTTTAGAATTTCAAATCATGACAACTTTACTGAATCATCCTCTACAATTTATAACTCGAGATTGGTTTATATATTACACTAGCTGGTACCCGGCACGTTGCTGCTACAGAAGAAATAATTTTAGATATATTGTTTGAAATTTAATCTGTCTTGTTTTATTAAGAACTAGCCGCCTTTGGCGACCAGCTGGTTCGCCATGAGTAATGAGTTCTAAAATTTCCAATTAAATCACATATTCATTAGCTAAAATTTAAGAAATAGTTAAAGTGAAAGGATTCAGTTATTAGTAGTTAAAGAGTCGGTAACTTTATTCAGAAAAAAATTTTGAGTTTAATGCTCTAATAATTTATCAATTATGCTTCCAAAATATTAAAAATGTTTTTTTCGGTGATATTGCCAAAATGTTAAAATGTTTTTTAAAGAAAGCAAAAAAGGGAAAAAATCATTGAATTAATGATACAGATATTGCAAACGATTATAGAAATATGCCATTAAATCGGGAATTCAATGCATATCCTGTCTAAATTCAATCAGTTTTACTGTAAATAAAGATAATTTATGGAATTAATGATATAAATATTGCAAACGATTTCTTAGAATCCTTTGTCTTGCATTTATTTTTTTAGAAGATATCACATTTTATATTTATGTTATTTTATCCAGTCACGTGCTGAAAGTTGTATTTCTTTAGATTTGATTTGCGATGATAGTTGTTTTTTTATTTGAACTTTCGGCATTCTTTTATTTTATCCAGTCACGTGCTAAAAAAACGGTTAAAATATTTCTTTAAAAATTCGTTAAAAATAGAAGCTTGAGTCATACATTAAAACACTGATACCATTAGAAAGCTAATTTTTTAATCTTTGAATTGATGTTAAAATCAGGTTTGTCCGATAATAATTTCGGAAGTTATAGCGGAAAATCATCGAAATTTCGCTTAAATTTTAATTAATTCAAATCCTAATTAAAAATTCGTAAAACGGGCTCCGAGGTGCACATTCCCGACCTCCAAGGTATACATGTACCAAATTTGGTAGCTGTAGGTCCAACGGTCTGGCCTGTAGAGCGCCAACACACACACACACACACGCACACACACACACGCACGCACACACACACACACACACGCACACACACACACACACACGCACGCACACACACACATTGAGCTTTATTATAAGTATAGATGATATGAAAAATGATATTTATTTTCGTACCAGAAATGAATATATGCATTGAAGTTGTGTGATATATAAAAAGGAAGCATAAATAATATTAATTCTCTTTTTTCAAACTTTATTATTCTAAACTTTAGGGTTGGCAATATTTTTTTTTTCATCTTCAGCAGAAACAAATAATTGCCAGTAATAAGTATTGAAGTTTCATCGCAATCCATTGAGCGGCACGGCACTGCACAATAGACATACAGACAAAAGTTCATTTTTAATTATATGGATTACATAATTTTACTATACCTATAAACATCATGAAAATGCAAGTGATAAGTATTCGAATTTTCATCACAATTGGGTGAACGGTACGGGACCACATAAGAGACATACAGACAAATATTCAGTTTTATTTATAAAGATTTAGGATGTTTTTTAAATTTTTTTGTATTTGGATAAAATATCAAAACATTTGAAATTAACTGGTGATTCACACACTTCAGACTGAATAAGATATTAGTGAAATCTCAGAAAAGTTTCCAAAGCACATTATTATTTATTTTTAGGTTGTTTAAAATTTTAAAAGTTGGACTGAAATATTTTTTCAAAGCTAATGTTTGTTCAGCTTGGGAAAAAATCTTTAATCAGGTTCGAGGAATATTATTTCAGAAATACAACTTGAAGTTTTCGTTCTGCCAAATGGATTTATCCTTTTTCTTTTAAACTTGAGTTTTGCTAATTTTTCTGATAGAGAAGGAAAGAGAAAACTTTTAAGAATTCGGTTGCTGAGTAAAAAGTGCGCGAGTTCTTTATATTGATTTAGTTAGGAACCAGCTGTTACTAACTACTTATATAACTAAGTGGGCAATTTGGGTTTTTAATATTGATAATAGTATTAAGGTCACGCACACACTAGAATATTTTTTAAAAAGTTTAACTTTAAAAATCCAGTGTTTCCACAGTAGGTCATTAATATACGTTTAAATTCATTTCAGTCAGAAAAGAACATACATATTTCACTAACTTTTAATTAATTAATTGATATTTGATGATATAATTAGCATATCTTTTGAAACATATCTTCAGTTCTCATTTGTCCAGACACACAATTACAGTCGGAATTGATGCCTAATATTAGTCTTCATGTTGTCGGTCTTAATTACGTTATAAAAAATTACTTTTTAAGCAATTTTTTCGTCAACGATAAACAAAGAAAGCGAGATTTTTTCTGTAGTTTGAACTTTTAAGTGGCTATTAAAAATTAATTTCTATAAATATAACTTTGATTGAAGTAAAAACATTAACTGTTTTATACAGATTATTTTGATATATAAATAATTGTATTTGACTTATTTCTGGTTGAATTATGATGGTTTGAATGAAGCAATCTAATCCAAAAATATCCTTCTTCATAAAATGAGTTTTAAATAAACCGAACTAGTGTTTTTAGTGAAAAATATCTCAAGAAAATCCTTATAACTCCAGAAATAGTCCTAATATTGGCAACATATTGGTATCGTTTGACAACTAAAGGATTAGAGAACATTTTTAAGCAATTAAAAATATTCGATATCTTGAACAATATTTGAAGTTTCAAATGAGTACGTACACCTTAAAAGATTACCCATTCATCAATTAAAGATGGCATTTCTGACGTTTTATCACATAAGTATAATAAGTTTCTCGCTAAGGATTAGTATGTAAATCCTGTCTTTTACACAATGAAGTATAATTAATTCGTGAATATGGACGGGCACTTTTACTATGGCAGCATGATGGCATTAAAGAATTATTCTGATATTTATATCTGAATTGTTTAATTACCACTTGTTTCATGTTAAAGCATTTAGAACGAAGAATTTTTAAGATAGTTCAAATTTCATAACTGTTTAATACAAATTTGCAGAGCATGTTAACGAAAATAATGATTTTGAAGCAATCTTAACCTTTTACATCTTGGCATAAAAATATTAAATAATTTGCTCTAGAATAGCAATGAAAATTAAAAATATAGTTTATAGTACGAATTTGTTGTTGGATTTTCGTGAAAATCCTGCTGAATTCAGTGAAAATAATCTGGTACTTTTTATTTTGTAATAAATTAAGCTTAGCTAATATTTTAAATATTAGAAGCATTTTCAGATTGATTACAAATTGAATTAAATAAATGCAGATTAATATTTTAAATACAGAAAGCCTCTTCTTCGGTGAATTTACAATGACCATAATGGTGGAAATCCTTTAAAAAAATTTACGTCTGCATAATTCATTTTATTTCTCAGAAATATTTTATTAAAATTATATTCATTGATTAGAATACCAATATTATTATTAGATTTCGATTTTTTTTCTTACTTTTTCAAATTGTATGCGAAAACTTTTATCAAGTTTACGTTCAGTTATTGAAATATTCTTGCATTAAGTTTGAAAATTATCATAATTTAATTCTAAAAACAAAGAAAACTATTTGATCAATTTTTATTAGGGTAACTAGTTAGATTAGCAATGATAAAATCCTTTTTTTTTGCATTATGTACAGGCTGAACATTTCTTTATTCTGTGCTATTGGAACGAATCTTTAAATCCTAAAATTTGTGGGACTACGAAAATAAGGAATATTTATATTTAATTCCTATAATATGTTTAAATTAATTTAGTATTTTTAACTAAGCGTCAGCGGCATATACATTAGCAAAAAAATTACATGTAAAAATATTAAAACACGATCGGTACTCTTAGGCAATTCATATTAAAAATATGCCTTATGCTTAGGAATTTACTGCAAATAAAAGTGTACAGATAGAGAAGTATCTTATTTTTAATTCCTTTAATATTGCAAATTAAATTATTAGTAATTTACAACGAGAATGAAAAATATATACTTCTTTAACGTGAAAATTTCAATGATAACCTGTAGAAAGAAAAGAGAATTAGTGGCCTATATTTAAATTGTCTTTTTTAAATAAAGGGAAAATATTTGCGAAATGTTAAATAAAAACTCACAAGCACATATACCTGAGTATTTTTAATTGTTAATTAAAGATATTTTTAAAGATTTACAAAAAAATTTATTTAAAATGTGTGCGAATTTTTTTTTATTTTTTTAATAAAGGGTTAAATCTTTATGTAAATGATAAGCCTTAAATAAATTTAAAGAATAAATAGTCAACAAAAGGCATATTGAATGCAAAAATATTCTGAAATCTTTTCGACATTCATCTTTCCAAGGACAATGAGAATATAAAAGTTTTCAATTTACCTGTAGATGAAACCATCTGTTCTCATATTGACCTCAGATTTCCAGTAAGTGATCTACAGACTGCTGGATTGGGTTGTGCCGTTGGGTGTCAAGGATCTGATTCTCATGCCAGGTGAGTTGACGCTTCGCAAGGTCTCTGTGTGCGTCACTTGCAGGGTGCTGGTGAAACTCTGGTTCTTGGTGCGTCGGAAGCCACAAAACATATACAGGAACATCTTCTTGAACTTTTGACCGAAGATGCAATAGATGACAAAATTGATTGAAGAGTTGAAAGTCACCAGGAGGTTTGAGACTCGCACCAGCGCTGGAACGAACAGGTCGAACAACTCCAGGATGTTGATGAGAAGTGCCAGGATGTTGCAGACGAAGAAAATGGACACTACACAGATGAGCATCATGGCCAATCCAATTTCTTTCTCTTCTCTGCGGGTCAATCTCTGTCTGTCCTTATTGGCATGCTGCACGGCCTTCCATATAGAAATATTCAGCACCGCCAAAGTGAGAAAGGGGATAAAATACATAACAAATAGATAAAGCCATATGTAGTACACTTTGTAGTAAAGCTTGTTCATTCTGAATTCACTAGGTTTTGCTATGTACACGCTGCTGTTGGTTTCAGGGTCTTGAACCTCAGTGACATTGATTTCCCAGAATCTTGGAATGTTGTAACATACGGCAAATATCACGATCAGAAGATTGAAAAGTCTTGCTCGTCTGTAAGTGCAAAGGAATCTTGCCTTGAGAGGATGACATACTGCAACGTATCTCTCAACTGTAACCCCAACTGTGGTCCACACAGACCCTGTCTGAGCTATCAGGCCAATAGGATAAGCCACCATGACTACAAATGGAAATATTTCAAACGTATATCGGTATAGTATAGCTAATTTGTAGCCCAGTTTGTGCAGACCTAACATTGTGACAGAAGATATAAGAACGATAGTATCGAAGAATGCAAGTCCTTGGAGTCCGCAATTGACAGATGATCTCATCTCTGGTTTCGACAAAATTATTAAGGATATCACATTACCAACTATGCCCATACATCCTAATAATGTTAGTATAGCGCCTTCTGTTATGAATTCAAACATTGTAATGTCCGGAATGGCAACAGTGATGTTATCAAAAATGTAAGAAGTGTTGTCTTCCATAATTTCAGCTTTTTAAATAAAATAAAAGCAATGCAAATATTTTTATAGCAAATAAAGTTACCGTTCACACATGTATATTTGTAATATCAAGGAAAAAAGTAGAGCACCAAGGGAACAAATTTCATAAAAGTTGCACAAAGAAGGAAAGATTTTAGTACCATTGATTGGAGACGTGACCACAGACACTAACTTTATTTTTCATAAAATAGTAACACATTAAACATTTTCTACTTGTTAGAAACTTGAATAAAACTTAGTGCACATAATTAAAGTTCTATCTATGTTCATAAATAAGAGAATTATTTATAAGATACAATTCCGAATATATTTCAGGTTGAATCACAGAATTTGAAGAATGATACCTGTATAGGTCAAACTATTTAAATTAAACATTTTGAGAATCATTTTGTCATGCCAATCCACAATTAGAATAAGTCATTAATGTTCGTGAAATTATCATTTGTGAGTAGATAACAGCAAAAATTGTGCAGAGTTTCTGCTTTTAGCTAATAGTAACAGTCTGTTTTTATTTTACTTAATTCGTTCAAATTTTAAAATGATATGCAAACATAACTTTCATTTGAATTTAAGAAAACGGAAATTTTAAAAAAAAATAAATTCAAGTATAATCAAATAACTATGGATTCTCAGCTATTTCATCAGCTCACTCGAAAAACTGAGAACATTTAACATCTGTAATACGGCTTGGAAGAATGAAATTCAAAATTAAAGTAAAATAAATATCAGTTTATGAGACTCAGAATTTACACTCCTTGTGATATTTCATGCATATTCATTCATGAATCACACGTTCATGATTCAGAAACACTCATGAATCGTGAATCAAACAGTGCTTTGTACTTTACGGAGCTCGGTGTTATTTTAGTGAATACAGTTAAAAGATTTAATTTCCTATTCTACAAATTTAATTAAAAATACATAAAACAGTTGTGCTTAAAACTGAAATTCTCATATAACCATTTCAGTTTGAATTAGCAAATAAAAGTTGATGACCTATCATAAAAGGTCGTTTCTTAATGAAAACTTCATTATATACAGTTTATAAAAATATCTAAAGTTTTCAAAGTATATTGCAATATTATAAAGCGTGAAATGAACTAGATGACGTGTCTATCTAAAAAATAAATTTCGTTTTAGTAATAATTTGGTTGAAACACTGTTTAAATACTGATAAACATCTTGAAAAGTTTGTGGGATGCCTACTTTATCCTAATAATATCCTCTGTGAATAGTTTTGCGAAAGATTAAAACCTACCAGCAGATGAAACTCGGACGTAACCCAAGATGAAGTGTGGTCACATAAAGAAGGATCTATATTCGTACATAATCTTGAAGAATTCCATCACGCAAATTTAAGATAAACAAAAAAGTATACCCTAAAGGCAAAGCAGCTCAGTTGTGGAGAATTTTTTTCGCCATTTCTCGCCAAATGTGCTCGATGGTTTTTAAATATTCGCCACTGTGAAAGTTCGGATGCGTTCCACAAGTGCCCGGAACCGAAACTGAGGAAATGAAAGGTCGCTTGATCAGTGACGGCGCTTCGTCTGTTCGCGGGTGAAAGCGCACGACAAGCGGGGCCTAAAATCGACCCTCCTCCTAGAGGGCGCTGCTGAGTGCCAAACTTTTCGGAGAGGCCCTCATTACAGCAACTTAAAACTAGAAACGAAAAGGTGTAACAAAATTTTAAAAATTCTCTTGAGTAATTTGTTTGATGCACTGCAATCATGCGAGTTTAAAATGTTAAAACGTGAAAAAAGTTACATTTTGGTTTTGTTTTAAAGGCAAATTATAATTTTGTGTTAAGTGCACATTCAGACATTGGAAAAAGCAAGAGTATCAGAAAACTGGCTGCTCTCCAATTTAGGGCATTGAATTTTAAAATCAACCTAATTTCTCATTTGGAAATAGAGTTTTTGGAAACTGGAGCAACCTTTGTAATGGGTACTATATTCAGAATACTTTTATTTCCTTCAATAAAAAGAGCACATCATGTTAAGTTCATTTACATTTTTTTTAAGCGATTATTGGTTAAAATGCAATTCTGTATTAAATTTACAGTAAATTTTTAATGTTCTAGCTTTATTTAAAAATAACTAAATGTAAAAATAGTTAAGGCATCTATTTATATTGAAACCTTAATGCGTTTATTTATAGTTGCAGTTTATGAAACCGCATTTCATTTCCACTGAAATTAAATTTTCTAATGAATGTATTAGTATGTAGTTAGATGAATGTATGTATGGTTAAAACTGCCTATATATTTTGCTGATATTTTTCTTCATTTATAGATATGTTTTAGAAATTTTACAAAATATATCATCATTGACAAAAGTAAATGCATTGGAACATACATTTTCATCATATTACTTTATTTTTTAAATCATATTTATTTTTCCAGTGCATAAAGGTATATAGAAAACTATATAATGTAAAATTCAACAATGGTATGAAAAAAATGACAAAGAGTAAATGTATGATTTCGAAACGCTTCCATTCCCGGCGGGATACAAATCGAAAAGCGTTAGATATTTTTCTCTCAATGCTTTTCAGTTACAGAAATTTCTTTGACATGAACCGGTTCGAGAAATATAATCTTAGGGTATCTTTGGAAAGATTTCCGTGGGCGTTAGGGATTTTTGTTCACACTCGTGAATCTTGAGAATTGTGGTAGTTACCCACCATTTTTGAGAGACCATGCCGGAAATAAATAAAAGGCAAGCAATATATTTTAAAAAGTTTAAATTTATTTCCTACTTATTGTCTTATATTATTTATATAAGAAAATATAGGAATTTAATTTACCTTATATTATTCATGTCGTGTGAAGTAACCACATAGCTTGGTGACCAAATAGAAATTACTGGAAAGAAAATTTGATGAATATTTTTGGTGTATAATGAATTCAAATTTACTATCAAAATTTCTAATCAATAAGTTTCCACTGCCATTGAGATAATAATTTCTCTTAAATAATATGTTTCTTCCTCCATAATTCTTTTTTCTGATCTTTTCCATTATACGGGCACAAATGCCGCCAAAGTTAACCAAATAAGCCGCCTGGTGAAGAGAATGAAAAAGCAAAAAGTGGAAATTCTACATGATTTGGCGATTTCTTGTTGCTCCTACCTAACGGAAAACACCCTTTTCTTTCTTAAAAGATTAATTATGCTAGAGTTTTTAACACTGTAAACCAAAAACAAAAAGAAAATTCGAGAAAATTAAAAAAAAATAGAAGGTTGAGAAGGACATGGTTTTTCCTGCTGCTTGAAAATCAATTTATATTTTTTGGTTATTGAACTAAATTTATCAGAAAGAAGTACGATTATGCTACATTCATAGGTTTACTCTTTAACGATAAATATTTGGAAATTTTAAAAATGTATGGATACAGAAAGAAATAATAATTCGAATACTCAATCATAAATATTTAAGTAATTTTCCTTTTCCAGGAATGTTTGTCCATCCGTCTCATTGTAAGCGCTGAGAATGAAAACATCTGTACCGTTTGTAACACGGTTGTTATTGCGGAATGGAATTTGAGTTAGCGAAAAGTTTTCTAAGGATAAATAATAAACAACTGAGCCTTTTAAGTTATTTTGCTATTTGAAAAAAAATTTATCGCTTTTAAGGTATCCGACTAAGTTCGAAGAAAAAAATTCGAAAAAATGGATTTTTTAAAAATACTATTTAAAACTGTTTTAGATGTATCGTCCATTTTTATAAAACAAAAAATATACATACAAAAAAAATTTGGGAATATAATATATTTTGAGAAATAGGAAAAATTGTAGTAAATTTTAATGAAATTGAACCAAAACGGTTAACACTCTACGCAATAATTGTAATACAGCAATCCTATTTTTCTTTGTACACATGTTATGGAATAAAACGATGAACGAAATGAACCAAAATCTAAGAAACATTTTGAGATGTAAAGAAGTGATGGGTAAAAATATACGTATACATGTTTTTTTTCCATAAATTTACAACTTAATTTTTCTAAAAACGCTTATTAAAAAAAGTATTTAACCAACAACGAAATTTTTGGTTTATTTCATTGCCCATATTATTTAAAACAGACCTAGAATTTTTTATGTAAATACATCCATTAGTTTTTGAGACATCATGTTAACGGTAGAGAATTTTTATGAACATCAAAGTTTTGAAAAGATTGAAGTTAAAGTCAAATTTTTACTGAAAAATACGTTTAGCTTAAAAATTCCTTGGATGAGATGGTATACCTAGCTTATCCCAGAAAAAATAAGATGTTTTGGAAAAAGAAAAGTCTGAACTAAAAGAAATGACTTCCTAAAAAAATCGCCAACGTTATCGATAACCAGTATTTTTAACGTAGTCGGATACTGTAACAAAACTTATCGAATGATGCACCAAAAAATGAATAAGTTTTTTTTAAATATTTTTATGGAAATGATTTCAAAAATGACACGCATATCAAATTGCGTCAAAACTTTATAAAGAATGGATGCTAGACTTACATGAATATTAAAATTATGATATAGTGTATCTAATGCATTAAAAAAGATTTTTAAATTCAAGGAACTCTGAATGAAATATGCAGATAGATTTCAGTTTCATTTTTTTACGACATAATGACCGCTAATTTAATAGATATTTATTCATTCTATTTGCTAAAAGAACTTTTAAGAAATCATATCATGTTTAATTAAATCAATTTGAAAAGATCTATATTTGAAATAAAATATAATGATATAAAGAGGTTAGATGCATTTGATATATCTTCATTTAGTATATTTCAGAAGTACAAAAATTTAAAAAAAATGAATAGTTGTTTAATTATTGATAGAAGTTATTATTTTTTAATGATTTAAATATCACATGAATGGATTTCATAAATATATAAGTTTATGGAACATTAAATAAAATTCAGGCAAGGAATATTTATGAAATTGAAATCAATTTAATTTTAATATATTAGGGTTTTATCATAAATTATTCAATGAAATCACATCTTGTTGGGCATTTTATTCATAGTATAATTTAATAAATAATCTGGAGTCAAAATGGAATGCGTAAATTGCATCACATCATTATTTATTAATCATTTATCCTTTCATGACACATTTTATAAAAGTAACTATTGATAAAAATAATAATGAGATCTACAATCGCAAATTTTAAGATATCATGTGAGAACATTATTATTTTTTAAGTTATTATTTATCTTTATTAATTTAAATAATTAACCAAATTAAACCAGATTGAAACAATCATGGGACTTCTCTATTCTTATCTCACTATATCTATTTTCGGTGTCCCTC
>JAPMOQ010059854.1:353326-366006 GCA_026543055.1 Argiope trifasciata
ACACCGAAGAGCCATTACATTATGACCACCCTCCATCTATGAGAATGGGCTCGCCCAGGAGCAGAACCACTGCGCGTGCGTGGTTGATATTGGAGTATATAAAACGGGTATGCAGTGTCTTTCTAAACATAGTGCGATTAGCGACTTAATGGGAAAAGCAGCGAATTTATTAGACTTTGATTAAGGTCAAATCGTTATGGCTCGGTGACTTGGAACATCAATATCAAAAACGGCGCGTTTAGTGGGCTGTTCACGTGCAGTTGTTGTGAGCACATATCAAAGGTGGTGCAGGGATGGTGAAACGGCAAGTTTCCGGCCAAAAGTGTGTCTTCCACGGCGCATTGATTCCAGAGGAGAGCGGAGATTGCTATGCATTGTGCGCCGTAACCGAGGGGCTTCAACAGCCGAAATCCCCACCAGCTACAACAGTGGTGACCCAGGCAGTGTTTCTCAACACACTGTGCAGCGTACATTGCTGCGTATGGGCCTACGCTGCCGAGGCCGAAGCATGTTCCTGCACGAACGGAACGTCATTGCCAGATGCGTCTGCTATGGGACAAGAAACATCGGAATTGAACACCAGAGGAATGGAAGAAGGTTGCATGGTACGACGAATCACGTTTTCTGGTCCATCACCTCGACGGGCGTGTGAGAACACGCCGATTTCCAAATGAATCCCTTGCTCCCGGATGCACTGTTGGACGGAGACAAACCGGTGGCGGGGGTATTATGGTGTGGGCAATGTTTTCATGGAGCACATTAGGACCCATAATCTCCATAGAACAATCCTTGACGTCTGGAAGGTACGTGAACATGGTTGCAGACCAGGTTCACCCATTCATGGCAACAGTGTTTCCCGCGAGGGATGGCGTGTACCAACAGGATAATGCACCATGTCATAAGGGTCGAATCGTCATGGATTGGTTCGAGGAACATTCCAGTGACTTTCAAGTCATGTCTTGGCCCCCAAACTCACCTAACATTAATCCAATAGAGAATTTATGGTCCTACTTGGAAAACCAAATTCCTGCTGCCAAGCTACCCCCTCGCAATATGAGCGAATTACAGGACCAGTTGGTGAGCGTTTGGTACCAGATACCTCAGACTACCTATCAGCCCCTTGAGGAATCAATGCCACGGCGGGTGCCAGCAGTTTTGAGGGCTAAAAGTGGTCCTACATGTTATTAGCAGGGTGGTCATAATGTAATGGCTCTTCGGTGTATATATATATATATATGCAAAATAAAGGTTTTTTTTCTAAATATCGACGGATGCGTGATCTAACTGTCTCGTAACTATTTCAAACCGGTTTAAACTGGCAAATGACAATTCGTAAGTATTCGGAGAATGAATAATTAGAAAATTGAAATTATACTTGAACTAACAATTTTTATCGATTAAACAAACAATATTTTATCTTGTTTAGTTTATTTTTTATAAAAAGTTGCGTGGTATAGACTTTAACACTGTAATTTCCAAGGGAAAAACTGCAACAGCAGACGATAGATGATTCAAAAGCTACTCAGCGAAGCCGACTCCAAAATAAAACCGCATTAACAGACGATAGATATTTCAAATGATATACTGCGAATGCCGACTCCTAAATAAAGTAATACAATACTTGTAAAAGGTAAAAAGTAATGCGATTAAAAAATGTTGATGAATATTGCCTACTCGGCTTCGAGCTGAAATTATTTGTTGCCTTCAATTACTCAAACCCTTCTAACGAAAACAGGATTATGCTCTCATATGATAATAAACTCTCCGTTAAAACGTAATATGAAAAATCTTTTCCTTAAAATTTTCTTTATTCGGTTGATTTTCAAATAAGTAAAAAAAGTTACGAACAATTCCAAGTTGAAATTTTATTAATGGACATATTTGCTCTAAGCAGTGGTAGGAAACGTCCCTAAAAAACGATCGCGTATGAATGACATCATAAAACGTTTTTCTCCTTTTAGCATTGGCCCGTCACTTTTAACGATAGCCGTCATCCGAAGACGGGCGCTAAGAAATACTTCATCCGCATAAACGGCCCTTCTCCCATCTGGGCTGTTATGGTCACAGGAGAAACAAATTGTGTCAATTTATTTACTCTCCTTTTTGCTACCTTGTGTACTTTACTCAGAGAAATAACGATGATTCTCAAGTAAAGGAGACTTTATGCTCAGGAAGAGACATTTTTTGTTGTTTTATTGCGCACACACATAGCGCTTATGACTCTCTTTATCTCACGCTGTATATCAAAAAAGATGGGAAAGATGAAAAAGAAATTCAGAAGATATCGACTTATTTCATTAATATTGATCCAGGAATCGCGATGGCTTATATAAGATATCGCGTCCTTGTATAGTTTATATTAGACTACATTCGAAGCAAACATTTTGAAAAATTCAATTTTTTTAGAACTATTCAAAATTATGGTTTTGAGATGTATTGCGAGTCATAATACAAAATGCAATAAATACAATAAAATTATTTCAAAACATAATATATTTTAAAAAATAAGAAAATGTGGAGTAAATTTAAATGAAATTTAAGCAAAAAGGTTCACACTCTACACAAAGTGGTTACGCAGCAGTCCTATTTTTTTTATACACAAGTTATAGAATATTATGGTGAATGAAATTAGCCAAAATCTAACAAAACTCTTGAAATGCAAATAAGTTATGGATAAAAAAATACATATATATGAATTTTTTTTCCATAAATTTGTAACTCAATTTTACTACAAACATTTACACATGAAAAAGCATTTCACCAACAATAAAACTTTTGGTTCATTTCATAGCCCATATTATTTAAAACACACGATAAAGTAATTTTGTAAATATCTCTTGTAGTTGTTGTGATACTATGTTAACTGTGGGTAATTTTTATGAAAATTAAAGTTTTGAAAAAATGGAAGTGAAAGACAAATTTTAGTTGAAAAATATGGCATTGGGTGATAAGTCAGGACTTCCTTTTTCTAGAAAAGATAAACTGTTTTGAAAGGAGAAAAGTCTGAAGTACAAAAAAAAAGCCCAATGTGGTCCATAACTTTCCTTCTAACGTAGTTAGATACCTGAAATGATTTTTCATAGCTAAAATTATCAAATGGGTGAATAATATAGTTAATAATTTTAGCATATAAGTCAGTATTTAATTCTTGAATTCCATAACTTTAGTGTACAAATTGTTTTATTTCTATTTTGCTGCAGTATTAATGATTGCTCAAAAGAGTTGCAGTATCTTCAGAGGGGTTTTAAGTCAATCATTTGCAATTTTTAAAATGAATTTTCATATGATTATCAAATGAGGAATAAGGTATTTTGGTAAATAGTTATCAATATATAATTTTTGGTTTTCACAAACATAGCGTGCATATTGTTTTATTTCCATTCTGCCGTAGGATTAATAATGATTTATTTATGATATAGTTTCTGAAAGGTATTCGACTACGTTCGATGGAAAAAATTTCAAAAATTGAGTTTTTTAAAAACTACTTATGAGTTTTAGATGTATTTTCAGTTATAAACATTAAAAATACAAAAAAATATTTGAAAATATAATATAATTTGAGAAAAAGGAAAATTGGTTGTAAATTTTAATGAAATTTAACCAAAATAGTTAACATTCTACACAAAGTTGTTATGACGCAATCTTATTTTTCTTTTTATACAAGTTATAGAATATAATTATGTATGAAATGAACCAACATCTAAGAACAATTTTGAGATTCAAGGAAGTGATGGGTACAAATATATGTATATATGCATTTTTTTCATAAATTAATGGTTTAATTTTTAAAAAAACACGCCTATAAATGAGAAAGCATTTCATCAAAAACAAAAGTTTTCGTTTTTTTCATTGCCCATGTCATTTAAAATACACACTGAAAATTTTATATAAATACCTCTATTAGTTTTTGAGACATCATGTTAGTGGTGGAAACTTTTTATGAAAATTATAGTTTTGAGAAAATTTAAGTTAATTGCAAATTTTAATTGAAAAATATGTTTTGTTTAAAATTTCCCTCTGCGATAGATCAGTCCTTTCTTTTCCTAGAAAAGATGAACTGCTTTTGAAAGAGTAAAGTCTGAACTACAAGAAATAACTATAAAAAATTCGCCAATGTGTTCGATAACCAGTGTTATCAACGTAGTCGGATACCTTAAAAAGGTTTTGCTAAACTTTTGCAGTTTTTAAAATAGATTTTTATAAAATTGTGAAAGGAAAAAATAAGTATCGTTAATAATTTTTGTAAATATCTGTAAATATTTAATATTTGCTATTCATAAATACAGCTTGCAATTGTTTTTTTTTTCGTTTTGCAGATGGATTAATGATAACTGACTTAAGATGTATGTCTTTAGAGTGTTTCAAACTCAACATTTCCAGTTTTTAATATAAACCTTTTAAAATTAACAAAAAAAGATTAAGAATTGTTAATAATTTTTGTAAATAGCTGACAATTTTAAATTTTTGTTTTTCATGAATATAGCATTCAAAATAATTTATTTCCATTTTCTATAAGTATTAATGATGGCTTACATAAGACATAGTGCCTTTGACAGTTTTTGTCAGATCTTAGCAATTTTTAAAATAATTTCTTTTGTAAAATTTTAAAAGAAAAAAATTAAGGTTAGTCAATATTTACAACATTCTGATGCATGCTGTTAAGAGTTTTTAATGAGATATTTATCCTGTTCAAACCTGGCCCGAATTTGAAGTATAAATGATTTGCCATCAAAATTCAATTGAAAAATCCCTTTTTTAAGAGTGTTAATTTCTTATCATGAGAAATTCCAAATATTATTGAGCAATTTCTTCAGTACTGATTCATATTTTTTTTCTCTTATTCCAGCTGCATAACAATAAGAACTTTTTATAAGGAATGAAGTATTAGGTTTGATTTATTTATCCAACTATGTGCAACTGCTTGGAGCTGAAAGCATGCTTTAGGCTTTTGTTAAGAGAAATAGTGGGTTATATCGGAAAACTGTGAATAATGAGGACATCTAAATTGATAACTCTTTTGAGGATATGAGTTGCTCTCAATTTGTTGAAAGCCTTAGGTCTTCTTCTTCTTGTATGCAGCCGACCACCCCGCCACCACTGAACGTAGCAGTATAGACAGGATATGTTGTGGTCAACTTCTGAATAAGTATTGTCCAACAGAGCAGTCAAATGCAGGATTTTCTCTTGCCGAAACAAGAAAAACTAATTTCCACAAGAGATGGAGGGTTATAACGTTCTTGTTTCCCCCACCTGATAATTGGCCTTTCTATCAGATTCCCCCTCCCTAATTGTTAAAAGTCTCCGAACTGCCAGATGCGATGATCTTCCTCGCCAGCAGAATTCTTATGCCTGGTCATTAGTTCCAACCATATGTAAAATCGCAGATGTGCGTTTCGTTGTTTCAAAACGATCCATCAAATCTTCAAGGTTAAAGACTGTCAAACCTTCCAGATGTTAAGCTTTTTATTCCATTATAAAGGACCGTAATTAATACCTGCTTTGGAAAAAGTTAGATGAATCATTAATGGTCATTCTCGCGATCGATTGGTGTTGCTCAATGAAGAAGCATTGCTAAACAGCTATTAGATGATAAGGAGCTCAAGTGTACCAATGAGAGATTTGACGGAAATAAAATACCCTTTTTTGAAGAAGGCAGAAAGAGCAGTTAAAGGAATGGGAGCAAAAATCTTCGAGACGAGTGCTCGAAAGTGCACCTCTTTGTGATTAGGGCTTCTGTATTAATACCCATCTGATAAGAGTCTGTGGATTTCAGGAAATCCAGGAGTAGCCTTTGATTTAAGAGCTTGTTAGTTTTTACATTTATGTGTGTGTTTACTATCCGAACTGATCAAGGAATCAGTTCAATTAACATCCACCGGATAAATATCAGTGAATTTTTGGACCTAACCCTGGAATAGCCATTTGATTTAACAGCCTGTTAGTTTAGTTTGTGAGTGTGTGTTTATTCGTCGAATGGATAGATGAACTATTTCAAATAACATCCACCCGATAAAGATCAGTGGACTTCCGGATCTATTTTCCTATTTACAAAAGCTATATGAAATATCTCTAATTGTTTGATTCTACTTGAAATTTTGAAATTATTTCTATAGTCATTGATTCAGCCATTAGAGTAGCCATTTGATTTAACATCATGTCAATATTGTTTGTAGGTATGTGTGTGTTTATTCTCCGAGTTGATAGAGGAACTATTTCAATTAACATCCACCCGAAACATATCAATGGATTTCCGGATCTAACCTTGGAGTAGTCATTTGATTTAACAGCCTGATAGTTTAGTTTGTGCATGTGTGTGTATTTATTCTCCGAATTGATCGAGGAACTATTTAAATTTTGTAGATAATATTGAGCTGAGAACAAGCTGCTCTTGTGTACATATAAGGCTGTAAGTAAAATAGTTTTTCGTTACGGTACTTCCTTATTTGATCGATCAAGATTAAGACATTACAATACGTACGTCAATATAAATTTCACGCTGTAAAAAAAAAACTTAAAATTTATAAAATTGATGGTTTATTTAGTATAAACGCAAATTCAAATCTCAAAGATATATCTTAAAAAAAATTGAAAACGAGTGCAATATTTTTAGTTAACTGATTATCAAAAACCGAATTTGAGCTTCGAATAAATAAGTATCCAAAAAAAACTTATTTAGCAATTTTAATACGAATAAATACGGATAGCTCACTGGTATTAATAGTCTATGTTTCACAGAAAACTATACTTAATTAAAAAATATATCCTTTAAAAGTTAGCAAAGCAGGTATTTTATCACTTATATAAGAAGAATAACGCAAATATATTTAATTAACAGAAATACTTTAATTTTCTTTGCTTTCTAAAAATAATGGTAAAAAATTACTTTCATATTTAACTCTGAGAAACCTTTCTCATAATTGCTTAATGGACTTATACGAACCTTTTCAATGACTCTATTTGATTGCCTCATTTGAAATGCAAGTAAGAATTTTTATCATTAAACTATTTTTGCAAGCAAAAATATTACATCAACATTTCCAAAAGTAATATTTTTAAAAGCTATAGGAAATATCTCTTATTTTTTATTCCACTTGAATTTTTGAAAATACTAAATTATTTTTATATTTAATTCGAGGAAACCTTTCTTATAATTGCTTCGTGCACTTATACGAACCTTTTCAACGGTTTTGATTGGTTGTCTCATTTGAAGTGCATGTAGATATTTTTATCATAACTATTTTTGCAAGCAAAGATACTAATAACATCAGCATTTCCAAAAATGATATTTACAAAATCTACAGGAAATATCTCTAATTGTTTTATTCCACTTTTTTTGAAAATTCTAAACTATTTTTATGTTTAATTCAGAGAAACCTTCCTTATAATTGCTTAGTACACTTATACAAACCTTTTCAATGATTCTCTTCGATTGCCTCATTTGAAGAGCGTGTAGGTATTTTTTCAATCAAAGATATTATATCATCGTTTCCAAAATTAATAATCACAAAAATCTGAAAAATCTCTAATAAATATGAAATATCTCTTATTGCTTGATTCCACTTGAAATTTTGAAAATTCTAAACTATTTTTATGTTTAATTCAGAGAAACTTTCCTCAGGATTGCTTAATACACTTTTAAGAACCTTTTCAATGATTCTTTTTGATTACTTCATTTGATTTACTTCATGTAGGGATTTTTATTATTAAAATATTTTTTCAAGCAAAGATATTAATTACATCAACATTTCCAAAAATAACACATACAAATTCTACAGATAATTATGCCGCATAACGAAAGTTGACCACGTGCACAAATGGCCGAATAGTTAAAGCACATGTTCTAAATTTTCTTGATGCGGGCAATATCTCTTATTGTTTGATTTCACTTCAGTTTTCAAAAAATTTAAATTTGTTTGAATATTTTATTTGGTGAAACCTTTCTTAGAATTGCTTAGTGCACTATACGAACCTTTTCAATGATCCTGTTCGATTACCTCAATTGAAATACACATAGGGATTCTTATCATAAACTATTTTTGCAAGCAAAAATATTAATTACATTAGCATTTCCATAAATAATATTAAAAAAAGCTGTAAGAGATATATCTTATCAATCGATTCCATTTCAATTTCTGAAAATTCCAAATTTTAAAAAAAGTAAAGTAACTTTATTTCTTCACCACCTTCCTTCTTTAAATCTCAAAGGACACTCGGTAGATACTTTTACGAAAAAAAAGGAATCGACACGCGTGGAAAATAGAGTCTTGAAACATTTTCTACATGAATTGTTTCTGAGGCGATAAGTCCTCCCAATCACAGAAGAGTTCCAGAGAGACGTGAATCAAGCGTTATATTCGCCAACTCGCCAACTTTACCTTTTCTTTTTCTCTTTGGCTTCAAAAGAGACACATTTTATGGAAAAAAAGAGTCAACATGAAAAAATAATATTTTTTTTTGTATTGACTCAATTCCCTCACTCTCGAAAATGAACTGCAGCATCCATGGAGTCAGTGAAAACGTATAGAAGTAGAGGCTGATTGAAGGGGACCAGCCATGAACTTTAGATATAAGTTAAGGTACCCGACTCCGTTCGAAAATTTTTTCAAAAATTGAATTTAAAAAAAAATATTTATGGGTTTTACATATATTCTCAATTATAAACACCATAAATACTAAAAAAAATGTTTGAATATATAATGCAAGAACTAGGAAAGCTTGTAACAAATTTTAATGAAATTTAATCAAAACAGTTGACAATCTACACAAAATGGTAATGCAGCAATATTATTTTTTTGTACCCAAGTTATAGAATATCATGATGAAAGAAATGAACCACAATCTATGACACATTTTCAGATGCAAAGAAGTTATGGGGAAATATATACGGATATATGTATTTTTTCCATCAATTAGTAATTTAAATTTTTCTAAAAACACCTATAAATGTAAAAGTATTTCACCAACAATAAAACTTTTGGTTCATATCATTGTCCATATTATTTAAGACACACGCTGATTTTTTTGTAAATACTTCTATTGGTTTTTGATATATCAAGTTAAAAGAGGAGAATTTTTATGAAAATTAAAGTTTTGAAAAAATTGAAGTCAAAGACAAATTTAAGCTGAAAAATATGTGACCTTGGATGATATGTCAGGTTTTCCTTTTCCTAGAAAAGATGCACTGCTTTGAAAGAGGAAAGTCTAAACTACAAGAAATAACAATTAAAAGGAAATTCACTAATGTGGTCTACAGGCAGTGTGTTTAACGTTGTCGGATATCTTAAGCTAAGGTATCCGACTACGTTCGAAGGAAAAATTTCAAAAGATTGAGTTTTTTAAAAACTATTTAAAACTACTGTTTTCAGATATATTGTCAGTTATAATACATTACTATAAACACAACGAAACTATTTGAAAATATATGTCGAGAAATAGCAAAATTTGTAATAAATTTTAATGAAATTTGACCAAAATTGTTTATATTCTACACAAAATTTTAAAGCAGCAACCCTATTTTTTTGTACACCAGTTATAGAATATAATTATGAACAAAATGAACCAAAATCTAAGATAATTCTTGTAATGCAAAGAAGTTATGGGTAAAAATATAAGTATTTGTGCACTTTTTCCACAGTTTTCGACCTTTATGTTTCTAAAAACATCTCTAATTGAAAAATATTTCAACAACAATAAAACTTTTGGTTCATTTTATTTCCCATATAATTTAAAATCCAAGCTGAAATTTTCATGCAAATACTTCTATTAAGTATTTGAGGTACCATGTTAATAGTGGAGAATTTTTATAAAAATGAAGTTTTGAGAAAACTAAAGGCAAATGTTAGCTGAAAAAATATGTTTTGCTTAAAGTTTCCCTCACTTACCATCCAGACCTTCCTTTTCCCTGAAAATATAATGTTTTGGAAAGAGTAAAGTCTGAATAAGAAGAAGTAACAATTTTAAAAAATCGCCAATGCAGTAGATAATCTGTTTTTACCGCAGTCGTATACCTTAAGCATGTATTTTCTGTAAGAATTTAAAATTAAGATTGATTAATGAGCAAGGCAGCTCCCCTTCAAGCAATCAATGGCACCATTCCTAAACATTTCTTTTGTATTTGCACTTAAATTTGATCAGTAAAGCTCTCAACGTATTGATATTTGTTTTTAATATGAACAATGAATAGAATTAATTTGACTCAAAATATATATAAAATATTAGCTGGTACCCGGTACGTTGCTGCCGCAGAAGAAATCATTTTGGAAGTATCGTCTGGAATTTAAAATAACTTTCTTGTTACATTGGGAATGATAGAAAGAATAGCATTTATTTCCGTATCGGAAATGAAAACATTGATTGCAATTGAGTGATGTATAAAAAAGAAGCGTAAATAATATTAATTTCATTTTTTAACTTCATTATTCAAGACTTTAGGATTCGCAATACTTTATGTTTTTATTTTTCCATCTTTGACAGAAAGTGCTAGTAATAAGTATTCAAAGTTTCATCACAATCGAATGAACGGTACGGCAGCGCATAAGAGACATGCAGACAGACATTCATTTTTATTTGTATAGTTCTATTATGTTTTCGTTATGATATTTTTATAATTTTTTGTTTTTGTTTTTATTTCATTTTAGGGTTGTAAATGTACATTGCCTTTTCTAAATATTTTCAAGATTAAGTCACCATAAAAGATCTTTTTTTCATTAAAAAAATTGCAGGATTCTTTAAAGTATTTACATTTTCAAAATGGTATGTTAGTGAAAGATTGCGTATGCCTTTTTTTTGTCTAGTATTCAAATTTCAATCAGGGTCCAGTTTTCAACCTGTCATATATTCAATTTCTTACTGTAAAGCCCAACTCCACTTTTTATTGTGACAGTGTTAGAGTAGATTTCTTCAAATCCATATCATGATTAAAAATGATTATCATCATTCTTTGTCTGATCTTATTCTTTGTTACATAAGGCACGATTAAGCTCTAAACTTTTCATTTTGCATCTGCTTTTCTGTCGTTCCTCTAAAAGAACCACATCAATGTTAGTTCTATCTTTCCAAACTCTTAATGGTCAGAATCATTTTATCAAATGATAAAAAAATGAAGAATAATAATTCAAACAAGGTAATTAGACGTAAACTTTCCAGGATTACCACTATAGATGAGTAACAACATCGATTTTCCACAAATAGTCCACACTCTTTGAGACGAAACATTTATTCATACTTCAAGCTCACAAAACAAACACAAATGACATTTAGAATTAAAAACATCTTAATTTTAGTTTATATTTTAACCCGAAGACCACGTGTTCATGCTTTTAGTAGGGACTTACGGTATCAACCAAATTGGCTATGCTGTCAATTCTAAGATGGCTGGAGTTTGTAACAATCAGCAACATTTAAAAATTGCTACTTTTTTTAATAAACGTTTAACAAGTGTAAAATTAACAAGTATACATATTGAACTAAATGATCGGCATCTATTGAATGACTTCTCTGGTTCTATTTCATCAGGTTCAATTACGTATATGCTTGCGCGTAGCTTTTGATTCCAAAGTTCATTCAAAATTTCAAGCTTCAGTTTCTATAAATAAGCATATGAAAGGTTTGCTGCTAACAAGGAGATATCTCCAATTATTCAAGTTTGCAGAAAGCCGTAAAAAACTTCTGAAAGCTCTAAATTCCAAACAGACAGCTCCATGTCTTGAGTCGTGTAAACATTTGAAGACATTTGACATCCTGGAGATCTTTGCAAAGCAAAGCTGTGGAAGTACTATTACAGGAATGGGCCTGCTTATAGTTATCTATAAGAATTAATTTTTAACTGGGGAAGTGCGGTCTGTGAAACTACTACCGATGGACTTTCATTCACCCCTATTCTATTTTTAGCTCAATTGAAAGGATTTGCCTTGTAGCATCTTGTTCCATGACCTTCAATACACGTACGATTTTTCAACCAATTTCAGTAAATGCTTTTTAAAATAATTTGTTATTTCTTCAAGCGTGGTCTCTAAGACCGTTCCCCCCGTTAATGTCATAGTCATAAACAAGGCTTAGAAGATGGCCTTGAACTTAGACCTCAATATATCCCCTAATTTACTTATTTTATCGTGAAGCAGTGCTCCAGACACTTTTAAATGAAGCAGAAATTGATTTTAGTGATGAGGATAATAGTACGGAAGGATTTTTCGATTAAAGTTCGCAATCAACTAATTTTGACATTTGTGTTCAAACATCATTAGTTTTTCTAGTGATAATGCCTTATGAAAAATTTATTAAACTTTTTAATATAAAAAGAGGAATATACACAAAATTTATAGGTATGTTTTTATGGTAGTTTTTAGTCTGTACCTTAGAAAACAGTGCTATGAAAGTCACACAAGCTGATGAATAAAGGTAAATAAATTTTACCCATTGTCATTTTTATTTTTTTTGTGATTGTTGAATTTGACATTATATTCTTTTCTATATACCTTTATATACTGGGAAAATAAATATGATTTAAAAAGTATAATGTTGTTTCAAGACTACTATTTATTGTAACATGTCATTTGAGAAAAAAAAAAATGTTTCAACGCATTTACGTTTTTCAATGATAATATATTTTGAAAAATTTCTAAAACACACACATACAGACACACACGCACAGAATACACACACACACACACACACACACACAC